>JAOVYX010021729.1:0-15423 GCA_035668315.1 Drosera spatulata
CAGAAGAGAGTGTCGTTTGGAGGTGCGATGCACAGAACGAAGAGGACACTCGACTACATTCACTCAGATTTTTGGGGATCATCTCCGCATGCTTCGATGGGAGGTAAAAAGTATTTTTTGACCTTCATCGATGATTACTCCCGCTATGTTTCGATATATTTCTTGAAAGAGAAATCTGAGGTATTGGAGACATTGAAGGAATGGTTGAAGTTGATTGAGACGCAAACCGGTAGGCAGATCAAGAAACTTCGAACCGACAACGGGGATGGAATTTATGAACAAGTAATTTCTAGAATTCTGTAAGGACAAAGGCATTGTGAGGCATCCCACTATCACTTATACGCCGCAGCAGAACGGGGTAGAAGAACGCATGAATCGGACGCTCATGGAGCGAGCTCGGTTCATAATGATTGGAGCCGGGCTGAAGGAGAGGTTTTGGGCTGAAGCAGTTATGATGGCCTGTTATTTGGTAAACAGGTCACCTTCCTCAGCATTATCGATGAAAACACCTTATGAGGCTTGGTCTGGTAAGCTCGCTGATTACGCCAATCTTAGTATTTTCGATTGTCCTATATACTAACATGTTAGCGAAGGGAAGTTGCAACCTAGGGCCAAGAAGACCATCTTATTTGGATACCAGCCAGGTGTGAAGGGATACAGATTGTACTCCACTGACCCATCATCACTTGGAATCATCATCAGTAGAGATGTCACATTTGACGAGGAGTCAATGTTAGCCAAGAAAGTTGGGCAACAAGGAAGCATTCAGTAACAAGTGGAGCAGACACGACCAATCGAGAGATCGACATTTGAGGTGGAGCATCAGGATGGGGACTCCTCAAATCTCAGCATTCCCACTGATGCTTTACAGTCAGTTCAAGAAGTAGAAAGTCTAGGAGTGAAACCACTAGTACAAGATCCAATCTATGTACGACCCACTCTCCAACAGTACCAACGTCGGATTTGGTGGCATATGCACACATTGTTAGCGAGACAGTTGAGAATGAGACTTTGTCATTCAGGGAGACCATGGCTAGTTTGGAATGTGCCGAGTGGACTGCAGCTATGGAAGAGGAACTAGAGTCTCTTCACAAGAACAACACTTGGACTCTAGTTCACTTGCCGAAGGGAAAGCGCACCGTAGGGTGCAAATGGGTGTTCAAAAAGAAGGAATCAGGCGATGGTGACGATGTGAGATTTAAGATCAGATTGGTGGCTAAGGATATCACTCAGAAGGAAGGTATTGACTATACTGAAATTTTTTCTCCTGTAGTGAGACATACTTCTATTCGAGTGCTTCTACCTTTGGTTGCTAAGTTCGACCTTGAACTTGAGCAAATGGATGTGAAGACGGCATTCTTATACGGTGAGCTAGAAGAGGAGATCTATATACGCCAGTCAGAGGGTTTTTCATTGTCAGGAATGGAAGACCGAGATTGTCTTCTGAAGAAATCATTGCACGGATTGAAACAGTCGCCCCGACAATGGTATCACAGGTTTGACACCTTTATGGCAAGCATTGGATGCACACGAAACCCGTACGATCAGTGTGTGGGTCATCAGCAACAACCTGATGGGAGTCAGATATATCTTTTACTCTTTGTAGATGATATGTTGATCGCTGGTAGAGACAAAGGGACTATTGACAGGTTGAACGCGCAACTCAGTAGTGAGTTCGATATGAAGGATCTCGTCCAAGCAAAGAAGATTTTGGGCATGGAGATCGAGCAGGATAGGAAGTGTGGAGTCTTGACCTTGAGCCAAAAGAAGTACATTCAGAAGGTTCTTGACCAATTTGACATGAAAGATACGAAACCCGTTTCTACTCCTTTAGCAGCGCACTTCAAGCTATCCTTGAAGCTCTCACCGAAGACTGAGAATGAAGTGAGGAGTATGGCCTCAGTGCCTTATGCGAGTGCAGTTGGTTCACTGATGTACGCTATGGTATACACTCGATCCGATTTATCATAGACAGTGTCAGTCGTTATATGGCAGACCTGGTAGAGGTCAATGGTAGGCCGTGAAATGGATCCTTAGATATCTTAAGGGTTCATCGGGATTGAGTCTCGTCTACGATGCAAGATGAGGTGGTGGCAGCAACAATGTTGAAGGGTTCTCAGATTCAGACTATGCTGAAGATCTGGATCGTCGGAGGTCACTTATAGGGTATGTATTCACTTTTTGTGGTGGGCCAGTTTCTTGGAAAGCAACTTTATAGGATACTGTAGCCTTGAGCACTACAGAGACAGAGTTCATGGCTATTGCGTCAGCTGTGAAGGAAGCAATTTGGCTGAGGAATTTGACTTCTGACTTAGGTTTGAAGCAAGACAATACAGTGGTCACTGTGACAGTTCATTAGTCATTCACTTGACCCGTGATCAAATACATCATGAGAGGACTAAGCACATTGATATCCGTTATTACTTCGTACGGGACGTTAAAGATGTCAACGTGATCAAGATTGCTACTGTTGAGAATCCAGCAGATATGTTGACGAAACCAGTTCCTGTTTCAAACTTTCGTCATTGCCTGAAGCTCTTAAGAGTAGAGGACGATTAGGTTTTCCTAAAGTCTAGGTGGAGGTTGCTCGACGACGATAGACATGATTTGAGTCAAGGTGGAGATTTGTTGATGCTGACTCAAATCATGCGGAGATCTTGTTTACGCTTGAGATCTTGAAAGTTTGAGGCGTGATTTGGAGATTGTGAGGCATGGAGAAGAGAAAGCATGCTTTGATTGGATTTTGCTTCTTGTTTTCATCCGAGGAAGGTATGGAATCTAGCTATATAAGGGAAAGAGAAGCAGAGAGAGAAGCGTGAAAGGGAAAAATTCTTTTTTCCACATTGAGTTACAAACACAAATATATAAAACACATTGAGGGTTTAAGGGATTTATTTTAGAGATTATTATCTTTATCTCTTATTGTGAGATTCTTGATGTTTTGGGTGTAACTCTTTTGTTCGATAACAAGGTTATGATGGTTGATACCACGTCCCTTGGGAAGTCAAATATCATGCTTCGACCTGGTACTCCTTGCCGTCTAACCGATACAGGGGAAGATTGTTATGCCCATTCTATTGTATTTGACATCGACACGGCCCAATCCAGGCCTCTAAAGGTTTAATCTCTTCTCATCTCTTTCCCTGAACTTGTTGCATTCGTAAGGAGTGAACTAATTTTCAGATGATACCTGCAATAATCAAGAAGATACATATAGGAACATGATTTATTAATTTAAGATGTTTCCCTAAAAAAAATTTACTCTCGTTTACAATTAGCAATCAAAATCCAACTGGTTTGAGCATTCAATTCCGAGTTTGTTAATCAAGGTTCAAATCCTGATGAATATGATGATCAGCTCAAGTTCTAGCATATGTTACCTCGAATACAAGTTAAGCGAGCAAGTATATGTCCCATGTGGCTTATCTAATAGCGCTCAAAGTAATTAGGTTGCCACCAATGTGACAGGTTTAGACGGATCCATGGTGTTCAAGTGGAGGCCTCGACATTGACGGAACCCTAGTGAGCACAGGTGGATGGGCCGATGGAGGAAAATCAATTCGCTACATCAAAAGTTACGGCACCTGTTGTAACGCCCTGGCCAAATCCTTGTTACCGAAACGTCACCAAGAACCCCTCGTCAGGTTGACAACTGGCCCCACAGACCAATACTAGTCCTTTCAATGCGTTTTGGCCTCACTCGCGCACACCCTGAGAAACTTCCCAGGAGGTCACCCATCCCAGCATTACTCCGCAATTAAGTTCAAGCACGACACACAGCCCCAGAACCTTCCCCTGCTTTGGCCTTTCAATGTGTTTTGGCCTCACTCGCGCACACCCTGAGAAACTTTCCAGGAGGTCACCCATCTCAGTATTACTCCGCAATTAAGTTCAAGCATGACACACAGCCCCAGAACCTTCCCCTGCTAGGCGGCTGACCTGGACCTCTTGTCCACAGGTTCAGCACCGCTGTCGCAGGATTGATCTGATACCATACTGTAACGTCCCGGTCAAATCCTTGTTACCAGAACGTCACCAAGAACCGCTCGTCAGACTGACAACTGGCCCCACAGACCAATACTAGTCTTTTCAGTGCGCTTTGGCCTCACTCGCGCACACCCTGAGAAACTTCCCAGGAGGTCACCCATCCCAGCATTACTCCGCACGGAGTTCTAAAGTGATGGGCTACCGAAAAGGAAGGTGCACCTTGTTGGTATAGGTAGTACAATCAAACCATTTAAGCATTTTCTTGGGGTATTACACCTGTAACTCGCAAGAATCCGACATTAAGCTGTCAGACTATATGTAATGCCCCAAAATCCGATATGTCCGGCACGTGACGTTATGCCGTCATAGACCCAATCCATGACAAGGTCAATTAACCCAAACGGATTTGTAGGTATAGAAGTTAAGGAATGCTACCAAATCATTATAATTATATGCGCAGAAGATATTATACAAACCCAATTACATTACATTGTCCAAATATCTACAAGTGATTCCCAACGAAATTGTTTCATGGAGCATTTAATATATATTGAACAATGGGGTAATTAACTACATGCATGAAATCTCACTCTAGCGCTTCAGTATCGCCCTGTGATGGATCTGCAAATAAAACACATAAGCCGTGAGCTAAAAGCTCAGCAACCAGAAATATATGTATTCGATTTGCAGGGTACTCCCCCGACAATGGCAATCGATGAATACATGTAAAAGATTTTCTAGTAGTCACACGAAAATATGGGCGCCATATCAAACTATACACGCAATGATAACTTATACGTCTTTGCTCTCTTTTATAATCTTTTACTTACTTAACCATCGCAAGTACGTGTCCCGACATGAATAATAGAACTCAAATGAGGACAAAAGATAAAGAGAGATTTTTGAGATATAGACACTGATCTTGGACAAGTTCACATATCATATACCGAAATCATTTGAAAACATGTTGTTTTTTGTGAAAGTGTTTATGTTTTCCATAAATACTACGCATGATTTGGCTTTGCGACCCAAAATCACTACGTCTTTTGCGTGTATTTCGGTTTGGTAAACCTTCATTTACACGCCGAAGGTCCCCCTACAGAGGGCAGCCTTGCACCCAATCGACTGATGTTTTGGCCCACGACTTCTTGTCGCTGCGTATATAAAGAGAACCACACTTGTCCTCTTACTAGTTAGATTTAACGTCTGATCCACTCATGTCTACTTAAATCACGCCTTAACATAAATTCTAGGAAAAACAATCCCAATATCCCATATCCCATATCAAACGTATAAAATAATCATCCCCGATCTCGATCCTGATGTCAAGGTTTATTGTTACAACGCGATCCCCCCATGGTATATTTAGTATCCTTTTAGTACATGAACCCACCCTGTGATAAAAAACAATTCATCGTATCATCACACCAAACATGCACACATATAACGAAGTTTATCCATGGCATTTAGGGATCGTAATTAATATTATTTTACATCCGCATGTACCCATGAACATATATTATTGAAACCTTAGTTTCGTTATCGTATAAAATCCGTAATTTAGTATAATTCCTCATATCGCACATTAAGCACACACATATTCAAAGAAGTACGTTCATGACATTTTAGGATCATTATTAGCATTAGATAGTGTCTCCTAACCTAATGCATGCACCCATGCATGTATTATCGAAACCCTAGTTCCGTTATCGTCTCAACGCATCAATCAAGCAAACAAGTGTATCATCGTCCTTCTGACGGTACCCTCTTCCTCATAATCATCATAACACATCATATTGATGAAATATTAAGCACGAGACGGATCGAGAGAGGGTAGGTTGCCTTTAAAACGTGTTTAACCCTAGTTTTACTTAGGATTAAAAAAACCTTTAGAAACCTTAGAATCTTTGGCACCCAATGTCACCGCCTGCTGTCCGACCTTTGTCACTGTTCTGTCCCCGTCGCTGTCACTGTCGGTGGTCGGAACGCCGTCGAAAAGGCTTCGTTAAGGCGTTTTAAAACTTGTTTACGTGCCAACTCCGATACCCATGACACCCGATGTCACCAAAGTACTTCATCTTGCTCTGCCACACTTCGTCACCGCTGGCCGTCGGGCTTTGGCCGGAAGTTGGCCGGAATTTGGCCAGAAAAGCTTGTTAAGGTGTTTTTGAGTTTGTTTACGTCCAAAACTTGAAACCCAAGGCACCCGAGCCTCACTCCCTTTACCATCTACTTGTCACCATCCCTCTAGATATGTTGATGGTCGGAGAACATCGGCGGAATCTCTGATTTCGCCTGAAAGTTATTATTTCATGGTTTTCTCGTCGAATCTTCGAGGAGAATCAATGAGGGCTGTATGCTTGCTGTTGCTTGGTTGGGGAGAGTCCTTGGGGGTCGTTGGAGGCTCAGGAAGTGATGAGGGTGGCTGTTTTGTGGTGCTTGAGTGTTGAAGACGATGATAGCGTTGGTGTTAGGGTCGTGCGGAGGTCTCGGTTTGGTTTGGAGAGAACGACGACGAGCTTGGGGTGGTGACGTGGTTGTCGGGACGGTGGTAGCATAGAGGTGGTGATGGTCTTAGGGTGATGGCTGTTCGGGTTACGGTCGAAGCCGAAGGTGTCGTGGTGTTTGGTCTCGATCTCGTGCGACGAGGACGACGAAGAAGGTGGTGATGGCGAGGCATGGCAGTGATGGCGAGTGATAGTGAAGTTAATGATGGCGTGGTAGTTGTCTTGGTTATAGCGTGGTGATGATGGTGGTTAGGTGAGGTCGTTGGTGATGGCGTGCGTGGTGGCGGTTTGGTGGAGGGAAGGGAGTTTGGTGGGAAGAAAGTGAATAGGAAAGGAGATGGCGGGAAGGGATGGAATGGTTTAGTGAAATGGTTTCAGTCGGTTCCTCGTTATATTTTCGTCAGTCTGTATTTATCTCAATTTCATAATATTGATTTTTCGTTAATTAATTCGTGCCGATTTGATTATATCAAAAATATTAATATCGTATTCCATTTAATAATATAAACTTTCTGGGATTAAAATCGTTACCTCTAACGCGCAATATTTTTAACGTTATAACTTTACATTTTAACATAACGTTAATGTTACTTATTCGTTAATTTTATTCGCGCGTTATAACGTTATCCACTCGTTATATTTATTTGTTCAATATATCGTCATCCGTTGCGTTATAATATTATAACGTTGTTTATTCGTTCGCTATATTTATTCATGCGATCATAACATCTCTCGATAATTAATCGTTGTCGATTTATTTATCCCAAATATTTCATAATTATGTTTCGTTCAATTATCTTAAAGTTTCGAGCTGAAATCTATATCTTTAACGTACAATATTTTTAACGATGTAACGTTCATTGTTTATAAATTTTTTTTTTACGTTTATTGTATACGTACCGTACGTATATTTTATCACCATTATATATTTCTAAATCAAAAAATTTTTGGGGTATTACACTATAGGGGGTGTGGAACTCAAGCAAAACTAGCTGACGGAAGCTATGTTATGATAGGCGGTCGTCGTGCATTCAACTAAGAGTTCGTTGCACCAGAAGGCCAACCTAGTCCAGGAAAAGTCGCACTTCCATTTCTCCTTCAGATGTCTGATGTACCCGAAAACAATCTCTATCCATTCGTTCATCTTGCCCCAGACGGCAACTTATTCATCCTAGCGAACTACAAGGCGATCCTCTTGGATTCAAGAACAACAAGATCGTCAAAACCTATCCGGACTTAACTGGAGGTGCACGTAACTATCCTGGGTCAGGTTCCTCGGCAATGCTTCCCATCAAGCTCGAAGACCCGAATGTTGATCCAGAAGTAATAGTTTGTGGAGGCGGCCAACCAATGGCGTTTGGCAAAGCCGAGAAAGAAGGCATCTTCCGTCCAGCATTGGACACATGTGGAAGGATCCGAATGATGCAGCACGATGCACAATGGGAAATCGAGCAAATGCCTTCACCTCGAGTGATGGGCGACATGCTGAACTTACCAAATGGCCAGATTCTAAACCTTAACGGCGCCAAGAAAGGCACATCAGGTTGGCAATGTGCTGATGAGCCGAACCTCACACCGCTACTCTGTGATCCTAACAAGCTGAATGGCCAGAGGTTTAAGCCACTGAAACCAAGCCAAATTCCTAGGATGTATCCCTCAACCTCTGCGGTTCTCCCTGATGGCAGAATTCTAGTCGCGGGCAGTAACACAAACTCCGCTTACAGACTCAAGAACGTGAAGTTCCCAACAGAGTTAAGAGTCGAAAAGTTCTCTCCGCCTTACCTAGACCCAGCACTCGCAAACTTGAGACCCAAGATCATGGTGGCTTACCCCAAGACATCACATACGGCTCACAGATCCAAATAACGCTTCAACTCCACGAAGGGTCCATTGAAAAGGAGGATATAATGGTGACAATGTATTTGCCACCTTTTGCGACACACGGGTATTCTATGAACCAGAGGCTCCTAGTTCTTCCTGTGACGAATATGGTGCCGCTGATAGGTACATTTACTGTGGTAGCACAGACGCCGACCAAGGGTGAGCTCGCCCCCCCTGGTTACTACCTGTTCTTCGTGAACTGTCGTGGAGTACCAAGCGTCGGAAGCTGGATCAATCTACAGTAGGGTGCGAAATCGTGGTCAAGCTCGTGATATTAGGGAGGTTTGATACATGTAATGTTTGAGATCTCATGTCTATGATGTTCCTATTGATTCCCCCAACACTTCCAAAAGCAATGAAGAGTGACCCAATTCATAGTTTTGACATGGGATAGATATATTTATGGTAATTTGGGTATCTCTGAAAATTTCAACAGAAATCGAAAAAAGCGTGACTACTACACATTAAGACGGCTCTTCTATCATTTGTTGGCTTTACGATAGATTTTGTTATTATATACCGCACAAGTACGAACTCATAACCACCCGTCACACTCATATATCGTTACCATGTTCAAGAAATCAATCAATATATATTTTAAATTTAGAATACCATCTCATGGGATGTCATGCTATATTATCCTATGAGATGTCATGATATGCCATGATATGTTATATTAATATTAATATCTTAATCAATCAGTTCAATTGTCATTGAGAGGTTTAATAGTAATTTCATTCTCAATATATTTAATGATCAACATCAATAATTATAAAAAAAAAAAAAAAATCTTTTCCTAGTTCATAGATATAATTAAACCTTTTATATATATCATGACAAAAGAATATGTGTATACATATTTTTGTCGTTAGTGTTAATTATTACGAGAAAATGATACAAATAAAAATATTTTACTACAAAAAACGAAGAGTTTCTACCAAAAAGAAAAAAAAGTCAAAATTTTTTATACCATATACAAAAACAGCTTGATCTGATTTATAGTGTAATACGATTAATTTGATAACTGTAATTATTTCAGTAAAAAAAAGTAAATATCATGAAAATTATAGACAATATATTCATTCATATTGTTTAACAAATAGAAATTTCATGAAAATATTTGACACTATTATCAAATATAAATGAAATATCTAAAAAATTTAGAAGCTATTTTAAGTATTCTTCTTACATTCATGTTGTCCCTTGTAAATGATTGGCATTGAATAAAAAAAAATAATAACTTTTCACATTACAGTATTTAAAACTTCATTAAAAAAGAAGTAAAATCATTTTTTTTTTTGATATTTTTCGTCTATTTATTTCGTTTTATCAAGTTAGTTCATAAATTTAAGCATCAAGATAGAAAGATGTAAAATTCATTTTGTGATGAAAGATATTTTAGTTCTTATGTGAAAATTTTTTATAAAAAGATTAAACGTAAAAGTATCCTGGATTTCAAGAATCCATAAGATATTCTCGATAAAATCGAAATAATTTCAAAAAAATCTAAGATGATATACATATAACAACAAAATATTGACGACATCAAGATAAATAGTCCTATAAATAACCAATTTATGAATACTTAAACTCTTACCTTTCCCACGTATCGTGCGGGTGACACACTACTTTAACTTGAATCTCACTTATGGTGAAACATCCACAAGTTTATTCATATCTCGGCTAATTGCACAGTAAGCTTCCAACAGACTGGCGTGATGGATCCCATGGAACACGTAAAGACATTTTATCAAACACCTCATGTTCATGTCAAAAGATGATATAACAATGCACCCTTTCAAAAACTAGTCTGATAAGAAAGAAAATCTCTAGTGACACATATATCTTCCATGGTTTTCCATCGATGTATTTGTAACATCCTTAAACCGTGGAATTATTCAATTAGAATGAAACTTCTGTCCACAGATCTGAGTCCATTTAACAGAGTTCGATCACGTACCCTTTGTGTCTTGAGCATGAATTACCATTCTGTCCTCACTTCTCTTTCGCTTTCCTTTGCTTGCAGAGGTGGGTTTTTTTGGGTGTTTGGAAATCGAATGTGTTTTGGGTTTTGTGGTTTGATTTGTTGCCCCAAAACATACGATTATTTGGATTGTTGTTGTCTTTGGCTTTCGTACAGGGCTGGAAATGTATGTTTGGAAAGAAAAAATGAGAGATTTGTCAATTGTGACCATTAAACCATCCATGATTGAGAAAAGTTCATTACATGACATTATACATTCAAAATATATTTGCAGCACAGCTCAAAACATATATGTTACATATTTTCACGCCATAGCTTTGCTGTAAATCCGAGTAAATAGAATACAAACAAGCAAACAAAAAACAGAATGCAATTCAAGCCTGTTTAGCTCAAGCACAAAACATTACTCCACTTATTATAATGGTCTACGTTCTTAGACCATATTGTTTGATTTAGCAGCGATATGGCTTAAGCATAGATTTCAGGATTCGCGACGAGATACTCTTCGACAATCTTGAACATTTTCTTCATCTTCTCCTGCCCAAACTTGACGCCCTCTTCGTTGATCTCGACTCCCTCGACTGGGTGAAACTCGGTCGTCATCTTGCAGATGCTACCGGTGGCCGTGGCATCGAATTTAGTCTCGTTAACGACGAACTCGTTCTTGCCTTGAAGCACATCTCCGTCGATGGTCGTGTACTTGCAGTAAAAGTTATCCACGTCAAGCTCGTCGGTCTTGTGCTGAGCATATTTGAAGTGATAACCTGCATAGTTACAGCACTGTGAATTGTCATCACAGACATTTAACTCATGATTACAGCAATAACAGTGTCCCGAGTGCTGTTATCAAATTTAGCATATGTACTTAGAGACAAAACGTTTTCATATCAGTCCCATCATGATATACATGAACAACGACCTTAGGCCTCATCTGGTAGCAAAACAGCAGTGATTTGGACGGACACAGATATCTGGATCACACCTTGAAAACTCATATGACCTCATTATTAGAACTTAATATTATAACACGAGTACATTAATCACGAACACACGTCGGACGAAGTATGAACATATATCAATGAACATTCAGCATACCTTCAGGGAAGTTAAGCTGCTGGATGCTGCCAACCTTGACGGAGTCACCCTCGACAAACTCGATGCTTGCAAAAGAATCAGGCATAAGCTTAGGGAACAGAACGTGGTGCTCGAGGCATAACGCCTTGAAGAGCCGAGCGGGAGCAACTGGGCTCTCGATCTCTTGGCTGAAGGTTTTGCTGGCTCCCATTTCGAATCGGAAAAGACTTGGGAATCGGATTAATGAATAGATATCTAAGTACAAGTTCTATGGAACTAGATGGAACTTTAGCTTAGATGGTTTGCTGGTGAGTTTAGAGATATGGGATTACATGTATTTTATAGTGTGAGCAAGCAAGCAAGAGCTGGATACTTAAAAAATAGTGTGGTAGTATAACGGGTGGGTGGGTCAATGTTTGAACTTGAAATGGTCCAATATGGAGTTGGTCTAAATGGTAGACTATTACAAATGGAGGCTCCAAGGCAGATAAGATTGCACATACTGTAATTCAAACTATGAGATATATCAGGAGCAAGTCAGTTTCCTACAATTGTTTAGAAACACTCCATTAATTTTTGTTAGATCTCATATAATTTGATGATAGTTATCCAAATCAATAAATAAATAAACGACCCGATTGTAAAGTGTTTTATTCTAATTGACGCCAACAACCCTCTTCGATTAGAACCATCATGGAGGCAGATTGATTGGGTAATGATTGGGTAATGTAATTTGGCCGAGTCCTTTTTGGTTTGGTTTTGTTTTTTATTTTTTAATAATTTGGCATAGTCCATATCAGTTGGCCGGGTATCTTGTTTCGTGGAACTAGTATTTTATCTTTGCCATATGACAGTTTCCTAACACATGCTACTCAAATGTGATGCATAGTGATCACTTAATTCAATACAGTCAATAGGCTCCTAGTTCAACTCAAATGTGAATACATAGTGATTACTTATACAAATCAAGAATCTGTTTCTAATAAGAATTGAATCAATGACTAAGACAATATGATATTAGTATTAAACCAAGATGCAAAATGAAACCATTATACTTTAACTTTTAAATTCTACATGACTCGATTACATGGACTGTTTAAAGGGGCAATCGATAGCATTCTAGTTAAAATTTATCACAAATAAACTCATAAATAAACTGCTACAAGCATGATACTCATGCCAATTAGCACATATATACCCTGATGGGTAGATTATAAGAGTTGATACATATATCAGAGCTCAATACATTTATCTTACCCGAGATCAAAATGGCAAGATAAATATTACTCCTTTCAAACACAATAAAGTTCAGCACCTTTGTTCTATTCCAGATTACCGTGGCCCAAAAAAGAGGAGCTGCAAAGGTTCATCGATCATTTTCGGAGCACAAGAACTGGTCTGTTGAATCCAGATCCAGGTTTCGTGTTGCCCACACTTGAAGCTGCATTCTCTACAGCCCTGAAACCAATCTGCAAACCAAAACACACATTAGGTCATCGCATTTGTCTTCCGATGCATGAACAGGTCTTTACACAGAAGTTATGCAACGTACCTTATCAATCAGTATTTCCTGAAAGTATCTCGGATAAAACATTATGCTCCTAAAATTGGCTGCTGTTGACTGTAACACCAAATAAAACTTTGCTCAAGGTTCTGCAAACAGAAATTCTGAAACTGCATACCACAGGGCTTTGGCTTTCAGCAAACAGGACCATGTGTTGCATACTTCTCGAATTAAATATTACAGAAATCAGTTAACTATCAGCTGCATGGACCTATGCACATATTACAGAAGAACCGCTCAATTCATTCAGCGAAAGTCTAACTTCTGTTATACTGATTGGCTAAGGATTGTTCTCCCAGATCTATTGGTTGAATCCACCAGGCATGGGTTATGAAGGTAGGTAACTTGCCCGGGAAAAAAATTGTGGGAAGTAATAAGAGCGATACTAAGTAACTATGCATGCACATAGAAATCAAAACAACACACTAAGCAATGTTCCAGAAAGCTCGAGGCAGAGCCGCAGAGAACAGTTGAGGAAGAAAGCAGTTGGAAAGCCTACAGTCTATAGGGCTCTAAGCGGATGCATCATTTCGCAGACTCCAGTGCTCTTCCAGACACAAGGTCCCTGAAGTGGCCGAGAAGGGCTTTATTGGTCTTGCAGGTGCCAGTTCTACCAAAGCTGACGGACTCTGGCTATTTTTTAAGACACTACCACAAAGTTGAGTCTTAATTTAGGGAGATCAGATCCGAGGTTCACAGAGAGGCAGAAAAAAGATCCATGATAGCAATGGAAATATATTTAATCAAAAGCAACATCAGCTGGTGAGAATAAGGCTATGATCCATACCTCAGTTACAAGTCGATTATTACAGTATGACTTCCACGGTTGAGGTTCTAAAATAAGTATGCCACCCTGCACATATCCATGGAGCCGATATTAGCCCATGAAAAAATTTCAAGGTTTACTAAGAAAGCATGCTAAAACATAAAAAGAAACATATGCAGATTGTACAAAAGAAAAACATGAAGCAAAGGAGGGAGAAATACCGGGTGAAGGAGTCTCCAAATTTTCGTAAATAGCTTAACCAACCCGTTGTCACCCCAGTTCAACTGAACCCATTTTGTCACACTCAAACTGCAATATCAACAACAAATCCACCTGAATATTCCTGTGACCATACACAATTCTGTTGCAATATTATCACATACAATAGTTCAATAGGCACTGGACTTTAATTTTATCAAACATTGGACGTCAAATCAGCACTTCCCTCCAGCACTAATCCCTAAATCATCTGATTTCAAAATGAGTAACAGGAATCAGTCTCATGTGAAAGTCAAGAAAAGAAAGCACCAGAACAGAGCTGCCATCATCTCTACTACATGTTTTAAGACAACCAAAAATCAAAACTAGAGCTCTTATGAGAAAATAGGAGAGGCCAAAACCAAGATAAGTCATCGACGCCAGCCCAATCATAAGAAACAGCTGACCACTAAGATGTAATTTACTTATCAGCTAAACCAATGAATTATTTATTAATTATTACTAATCACAATATTGCACGTAAAGATATGGTTTGTGCTTGATAGAGGCTTTAACTTCAAAAAGAACTCAATGAGGGAGTCTAATAAACAAATTGCTTGCCCTTCAGAGTTCATTTATTTTAATAGAGGTTGTCTAGTGCAGGGAAAGCAGCCCCAAAAAAAAAAGTAGCAAATGTAATTGAGGAGGATACCTTACCAAATAATGGTATCATAGTGGTCCATGGGAGACTCATGTTGACTCCCAACAAAGTTCTCATGCCGGAAGGAAACCACATCAAGCAGACTTCTTTGCTGCGCAGGATGACCAGTTTCATAGGCATTCCTCTCTTTGTTTTGAGACAAAGATTTGGCACACTCTAAACCATTTAAAGCGTGCATAGCAGCAGTACTGACTGCATTTTTACTGCACTTTCTTATTTTCTCTATCTTGCTAATCTTTTGGAGGTTCCGTTGTGCGTCTTCGATTCGTTCTGCAACACAAAATGCATCCAGATATTAATTAATTGGAAAGAAAAAAAATAAGCCTATTAGGCAGTCACAAGAAGTAAGTTAGAGATCCAAATCCGCCCAAAATGAACTTGCTATCACAGTAGAGTAGAAGTGGTAGAGCACCTCCACCTGTGCAACAGCTTGTGGATACATACAAACTCCACGTCAATTTTATATCCAATGCGGATAAAAAAACATTTAAACACATGCATAGTAGAAAAGTGGCTAGTTTGTATCACAAATGTAACACGGTTTCTCTGTTGTATTTGTCTCCTGAAACTATTCACATAAAATTTGGAAATGCATAATAAAGATGATCTTTAGCACTGGCGAACCATTACATGCTGGCTGCTGCCTTAATTATCACAACACCCACCCACCCTTCACCCCATTATGCAACACAAGAGTGAACAGGCGATTAGGCTAGTGAATAACCAAATCAGTCTTGCAAT
>JAOVYX010021730.1:0-15420 GCA_035668315.1 Drosera spatulata
TTTGTCTTTATTTAAAAACAAAAAATGTGGTTTTGGGTTCAACTTCATCGTAATATTACATTAATCTCTTCAATTTTTATTATGATATTCATTTATGAATTTTTACATAGTATTAAATTTAAACATAGAATTTAATATAATCAACTATAATTTTGGTAAAATATATGTTCTAAATCAATTTTTGTATATCTATATCAATTTATGAATTTTGATGTAAGCATGTTATATACATCATCCTATATGATAAGTATGTATGTATAAATATTAAAAAAAATATTTTAATGGAGGAAAAAATAATTTAGCTACGGAATCCGTCGCTAATATGTTTTAAAATTTAGAATTAATAATTTGGCGACGGAATCCGTTGCTAACATTAATTCTAGAGACGGAACCGTCTCTAATAATGTTGTTTTTAATAACAAAAAAAGTTTTTTTGTCTTTATTTAAAAACAAAAAATATAGTTTTGGGTTCAACTTCATCGTAATATTACATTAATCTCTTCAGTTTTTATTTTTATATTCATTAATGCATTTTTACATAGTATTAATATTTAAGCATAGAATTTAATATAATCAACTATAATTTTGGTAAAATATATGTTCTAAATCAAATTTTTTTTTATCTATATCAGTTTATGTATTTTAATGTAACTATGTTATATACATCATCCTGTATGATAAGTATGTATGTATAAATATTAAAAAACATATTTTAATGGAGGAAAAAATAATTTAGCTACGGAATCCGTCGCTAAAATCAATTCTTCAAATTTCGAAATTAATATTTTGGCGACGGATTCCGTCGCTAATATAAATTCTAGAGACGGATTCCGTCTCTAATAAAATTTTTAACAAAAAAAAATCCGTCCAATTTTTTGTTAAGTGTTGGAATGACACATATAGCGACGGATCCGTCGTTACGTTTTTTTGTCTTAAATTAAAAATAAAAAGCGTATGTAATTAGAGACGGATTCCATCGCTAATGTACTAAATCAGCACAATTTTTTTTGCTAAGTGTTGGAATGACACATTTAGCGACAGATCCGTCGCTACGTTTTTTTGTCTTTAGTTAAAAATAAAAAATGTCACGATATTGGATACGGAATCCGTCACGAATAATATTTTTAACAAAAAAATTCAGCACAAAAAAACCCTCTTCTTTCTGCGCTTGTCAACACGTTCCTTATACCTTTGATTCTGTTTGACGATCCTGTCATGAACATCACGATGCAGCTTCTTCACTTGCTGAGCATGGTCATCTGCATCAGAACTGAATTGCTTGACGACAAGTAGTGGCGTGAGATCCAGCGGGATCAACGGATTCCACCCATACACAATCTCAAATGGAGTCTTCTCCGTAGTACGGTTAGGTGACCTGTTATATGCAAATTCAGCTTGTGCGAGCTGCAAATCCCATTGCCTTGGGTTGTCTCCTATCAAGCTCCGCAATAAGTTTCCCAAACTGCCATTAACAACCTCCGTCTGGCCCTTTGTTCGAGGGTGATGAGAAGAACTGAACTGCAGCTTACTCCCCATTAGTCGCCATAATGTACGCCAGAAATGGCTCACGAACTTAACTTCACGATCAGAAGCGAACGTTTTAGGCACTCCATGAAGCTTCACCACCTCATGAAAAAACAACCGAGCTACCTGTGAAGCATCAAACGTTTTATTTGTAGCAACAAAACCACCATTATCGAGTCCTTGTTTCGTTAAGATCGAGGCAATCCCAAAACAAAATCAACACTAACATCATGCCAAGGTGCAACTGGGACCGATAAAGGAGTGTACAGTCCTGTATTACTCCCCGTCATCTTAGCGACATGACAAATGCAACAACGCCCAATGAAATGAGCCACGTCACGCCCCATTCTTGACCAATAAAAGTGTTCGTTCAGCTGTGCCAACGTCTTGTCAATACCGAAATGTCCCGATAATCCACCATCATGCATCTTAATCAGAATTGCCTCCCTTAACGAGCAATCGGGAATACACAACCTATTTTCCTTAAAAAGAAAACCATCCTGCACCAAGAACTCCTTGCAAGGACCAGAACTACATTTTTTCCACACATCACCAAATTACAGGTCATTCTCATAAAGTTGACTGAAAGAATCAAACTCAACAACCCGTACTTGCATTGAAGGCAACAAGGACCGTCTCCGACTCAAGGCATCAGCGACCTTGTTTAAAGTTCCAGCTTTGTGCTTGATGACGAAGCTGAATGCTTGAAGGAACTCCACCCACTTCGCACGTAAAGCGTTCAACTTATGCTGGCCATTGATATACTTCAAGGCCTCATGATCTGAGTACAAGACGAACTCCTTCGATATCAGATAGTGTCGCCAATGCTCCAAACTATGCACAATAGCATCAAAATCCTTGTCATAAGTGGAGTATCTACGCCTCATATCATTCAGCTTCTCGTTGAAAAAGGCTACTTGTCAGTTTTTCTGACTCAAAACCCCTCCTATGCCCACTCCTGAGGCATCACAATGGACCTCAAACACATCACTGAAGTCCAGCAGAATCAAAACTAGAGCCTCTGTCATCTTCTGCTTCAACAATTGAAACGCTCCTTCAGTCTCTGTTGTCCATACAAACTTGCCCCCTTTGATACAATCCGTGAGTGGAGCAACTATTGAACTCAAATTTCTTATATAGCTGCGGTAGAAAGAGCCTAGTCCATGAAAGCTGCGCACCTCATAAACACTCATCGGCACCTCCCTGCTGCTTATAGCCTCTATCTTCACTGGGTTCACCTAAATACCATCCTTGGAGACAACATACCCCAAGAAGATCACCTTATCAGTCAGAAGGTGACATTTCTTTAGGTTAGCATACAGTTTCTGTGCTCGCAACACCTCAAAAACCTGTCTCAAATGCTCCAAGTGTTGATCAACAGACGTACTGTACACAAGAATGTCATCAAAATAGACAACAATGAACTGACCAATAAAAGGACAAAACACCTGATTCATCAGCCTCATAAAAGTGCTAGGCGCATTGGACAGTCTGAATGACATCACCATCCACTCGTACAGGCCATCTCGGGTCTTGAAAGCTGTCTTCCACTCATCCCCAGGACGAACTCCTCAAGTCGATCTTTGAAAAGACCGTCGCACCATAAAGCTGATCTATTAAATCATCAAACCGAGGTATCGAAAATCTGTACTTGATAGTGATTTTGTTGACAGCTCTACTATCTATGCACATTCGTCACGACCCATCTTTTTTGGGTACCAACAAAGCAGGAACAGCACAGGGACTCATACTTTCCTGAACCGCCCCTTTTTCTAGCAACTCGCCAACCTGTCTCTGCAACTCCACATGCTCTTTTGGACTCATTCTGTATGCTGGTCTATGAGGGATACTGGCTCCAGGGACGAAGTCGATACAATGTTATATGTCTCTCATCAACGGCAATCCCGGTGGCAGCTCCTCGGGAACAACATCAGCATAGTCTTCCAGTAATGGCGCTATCTGAGGCTGAATTTACAAAACGTCTTCGTTTTGCTCTAGCACTACACAAGCAAAAATAGACATCGCTTCGGCCAGCTCCCCTACGAACTCAGACCTCGTGAACAAATTATCTTTCGCCTTTATTTCCTTGCGCAAATCAGAAGGAGCAAGCGTGATCGTTCCCCCATCCTTCGTGAAGGTGTAGGTATTGCGATACGCATCATGTTTGATACGTCGATCATATTGCCAAGGCCTACCCAGGAGGATGTGACAAGCATCCATAGGAAAGACGTCACACCAAACCTCATCCGTATATTTTTTTTCCTATGGAAAATCGAACCAAACACCTCTTTGTGACACTCACATCGTTTTCCTTCTTGAGCCACGACAACCGATATGGTTGTGGATGATCTTCCGTCTCAAGTCCCAGCTTTTCCACCATGGTAGTGGAAACAACATTCTCACAGCTCCCTCTATCAATAATCATATTACAGACCTTTCCCCCACTAGTATGCCTCGTGTGGAAAATATTTCTGCGCAACCAAGATTCATCTGCCGCAATGGTCACATTCATCTGCCGCAATCTGCAAAAACCACCTCCTCCTTGCGGTCACTCTGATCCTGTTGTGTCCCGGTTTCATCTTCAGCAACGTCAAAACCTGGATTACTGTGCATCTCTACAAGCGTGACCACCTGTCTATGTGGACAATCAGCTGCAAAGTGCCCTAATCCCTGATAGTTACAACAGCGGTTTGAGGCGTTTCCTCCCGTGCTACTACTCGCGCCCCCCTTTGCTGTACTCGTGCCCTCCTTTGTAGCAACTCGAGAACTACCTCCCTTAGCTGCTGTTGTCGACGCTGCAGGAACAGTAACTGAAGTGCCTGTCTTTCTCTCAAAGTCCCTATTCATCGATCTATTCTGAAACCTGTAACCACTGCTCTTCCGTTGGTTCTGTTGTTCCACCTTCAGGGCTAGTCTACAAACGTCTTCGAAGGTCCAGTATTGCTGTAAATACACCATATCAGAAATCTCAGATTTCAAGCCACTCAGGAACCGTGCTATGATCTGCTCTTCTTCTTCTTCAACATCACAGCGCATCCTCAACCGATCAACTTCCTCCACGTAACTTTCCACAGATTTATCACCCTGTCGAAAGCTGTGACACTCAATAGAGGCTTCCTGCCTATAATGACTTGGTAAGAATTTTTTCATCAATAACTTCTTCATCTTATCCCAGCGCTTAATCTTTTCTTTTCCTTCTCTCTCTCTTCACATGTTCCCCCCAGATTGAAGCCTTCGTCGTCAACTCAACGGCAACAACCTTCACTTTCTGTTCCTCATTTAATTCTTTAAGATCAAACACCCGCTCGACAGTATGCATCCAATCAATGAATTCGTCAGGATGAGCATTACCTTCGAACGTGGGAATGTCAATCCTCATATCAAGACTTTGGGAAGGGATCCGATTCGTCCGCCCTCGCTGCCGTCTTCTTCGACCAGCAAAAGGGTTAACAGCGTCGCCCTCCTCTTCACCGTCAACATCAGAACCGTCACCGTCATCAGAATCCTCCGACTCTGACTCCGATCCCTCTTTTGAACGAGCGCTCAACCTTGCTTCGGTGAGTTGTCGCTCAAGTTCTTCTATCTTCCTTCGCTTCTCCTCGATCTCAATATCACGTAGATCACAGAAATTTCGAACCGCGCCGCAAAACCTTATCTCCTTCAAGATCAGTTCTTTGTCACGCCCGGGTTGAAGTTCCACGACAAGTTTGACCCCTTTTGCGTCCTACACGATCACCCATGGTTCTCATTCCAAAAATGACGCCAAAGCACACAGGAGAATCGAAAACAAAAGGGTTTGGATATACAGAGAACGAGTCTCTCTTCTCAAACGAGGCAAAGCAATTCTATTAATCAAAATCGTCTGTACCTAATAACCACAAACAACATATTTATAGACCGAAACCCTAAAAATACAAAATTATGAAACTGCCACTAGGAAATTAGAAAAATTGCTAAAACGTAAAAGTGCCCGAAAACCCATGAAAACGATCTCGAAACGCGTTTTTATGGCGTACATCAGTGCCAACGGCGATGAGTCTTGCTCAGCTCATCGTTTCGTTTCAACCAGAAGAATTTCACTTCGTTCCGAGTCCAGAGCCTTGGATTCCTAAAAACTGTAGCCGGCCTTGTTCAACCACATGTGCATCAAAGACCTTTCTTTTCTCATTGGCTGAAGCAGAAGTTGCTGTTAAAATTGAGGGACGAAGACACTGATGGAGCAAAATCTTACCGTCCACTCTCGACTCTTCACAATTTACAAAAATAAGAGTAGATGGTGTGTTTCAATTTTTCTTTTCTTTTGAGTTGATGTGACTGGTGTGTGACAATTTTAGGATCATATTAAACGCGCTTGTTAAAAATTTTATTTGTTTTTTTATGTATAGTAAATTTCATTATCCGAAAGATGATACAAAAATGATGTAATCGGTTGTCAGGACAAAATACTTAGACGACGTAAGTCACGTAACATGCCTTTGATAGTGTTTGTGTCTTAAAATCAAATGTGTTAGAACTGTGGATTTATTACAAGCAATAGTACATGCATATTTATTTATTCATAAAATGATTGGTATTATTTATCTGATATTTATAAGATAAAGTCCATAAAAGTGTTGTGCTATGTAAAAGAACTGCAAAAGGGGTTCTGTGTATTATGAGATTCCTATGCACATTAGTACTCTTCCTAAATATTCTTGATTGATGCTCTTTTGTATGAATACGGACCTGAATTAGAGTTGTTGAGAGTAGTATGTGTTGGGATTCTTTTCTTTATGAAAGGAAGCGGTTGATCTCATAAGATTGAGATAAAGGTTTTCTAGAATCAACATATAGGTGCTTGTTAATAGACAAGTTCACTAAATGGATCCGGTATAAGAATTCCATGTAGAGATTTAATTATGACTATGAATATTCTGAGGTGTAGTAATATAATTATTTCTTTGACTTGAGCTACTAAGTTATCTCATGTAAGGAATCATGCTTTGACGATTATCATATGTTATCCGATTTAAGGATGATGCAGATTATCGTTGGGCATAATAAGAATTATATGGAGATGCTTGAGTGAGTAAGAAAGGATTCATCACCCTAAATGTATATAAGGACGATGTTCTAATTGTTTTAGTTAGCATTAAAGTATAAATCCTTGCGCAAGGTGGAATGAGTGTTCAAATAATTTAGTCTTTTCAATGACTAAGCTAGAAACTGAAATATTAGATATGGCAGTTATAATCTCTATGCTATTATATAGAATGGAAAAATCATGATAAAGGGAGTGAATTGCATAAGTGAGCTGCATCAAAAGGTTAATCAAATCATTTGACATTTCTGAACATTTGGGTGATCATGATATGTTGCTAGCCGTCACTCATAATCTATGAGTATGAAAGTTGTATTAAAGAATAAAGAATGAGCTCAAATATGATTTGAGTTATGAAATCCATTGATTAACATAACTGGATTTTAACACTCATTGTCATTATATTTAGGAACTTAGTGGGTCTCACACTTAAGAGCAATTAAGTGTAGATTAAAATGGGATATCAAATTAGATTTGATCTTACATAATATTATGTATATGATGATATGAATTGGGACACAAATAAATATAGTTGATCTAAGAGTTGATCAATGCAAAAAAGCTATGTTAAACTTGGTGCGCGTGAGTAAGACACAAATATATATATATATATATATATATATATAGATCCTTAATATAAGAAATAATTAGGAGGGTTTAAATACAATTTTTCGTTAATGTAATGAGTCTATTGTGGATATCATGTACACAATTTTAAATATAAAAAAAGTGATTTTATGTGGGTCATGTTTTATATATGGAAAAATTATTTCAGGTATCATTTAATCAAATTAATTCCCAACAAGTATCATCCTTTTTTTTTTTTTTTACCCAAAGGTGCCACTTGTTATGTTTTTTCTTTCATTTTTCTGAAATAAAATCTCACCTATCCTTTTTGAAGATTTTGTGTTTTTTCACTTCCTTTTTTGAATTGCAAATCTCATGGGTTTAATAAAATTTTCAATCCAGATTCTTTCGATTATTTTTCTTTCATTTGCATTTAATGTCTTGTTTCGATGAATTAAAAGCTTTTGATATGATTGATTTTTCCTTTTTGGTCTCATACCTTATCGAGGTCAGTTTATCTTCGTCGTCACTAGCTCGTCTTAGTTCTTCATCATCCGTCATTGTGGTTCCTCGCCGTCGACGTTAGTTCGTCTTAGTTCGTCGTCGTCCATCGTCTGTAATTGTTGTTCATCGTCGTTAGTTCATCTTCGTTCATTGTATTCTTTCCCAATTCGTCGTCGTCATCGATAGTTTGTCGTTAGATCATCGTAGTCCGTCGTCGTCATCGTTAATTCGTCGTCGTCCATCGTCTTCATTAGTTCGTCGTTGTCGTCCGTCGTCGTGGATTTTAAGATAATCAATTTTAGGAAATTGAATATTGGACGTAATATTGTATTTTGGATAAGTGATTTTTTAATTGATTATGGGGTATTTTATGGGAATAAAATTAGGGTGGGCACAGAATTCTCCCTTTATATATTTGAAATTTGTATGATTCAATTGATTGAAACTACAACGTGTGTCAAAATCTTATTTTAAATTATTTAAATCAATTAACAAGATTTGGTCATTTGAAAAATATGGATAAGTTTATTGTGTTTTGAAAAGGAAGATTTTTCTACATAAAATCTTCATCAATTTTCTGCTGAGAAAATACGTGAAACACTGAGTGAAACACACGGATAAGAAACCAAACGTATGTTCAGCTCACTAAAATTCATATCAAATACCAAGTTTGATTGGATCAAGTTTCTCTGTGATTGCTCGCGTGGATCATTATTGGATGCTAGACGATTGGATAGCTCATGGTTTGACGTCAACTACAAGGAGATTTCATCGTGACAACGAGGTGTAATATTTTGTATCGTAGTTATCTATGATTAATCAATGTGATTTTGGATAGGAATCGTAAAATTAAACTTTTTCGTTAAGTACAGGTATTATAAATCCTCTTAAAAGACATGTATCGTAAGCTAGTCATGAGCAACGTTCCAATTAGACACCAACTAAACTACCTGAGAACTAACTATCCACTATGGGAAAGTACCAGAAAACCAAAACCACCTAAGACAAATGGTGGTAGTAGGCGAGGGGAGTTTTCAGTTTTATGTATAATATACATCGCACACACACCCAAAGTAGCCACATACGGCTAGCATCAAAATGGCCACAAATAGCACAAAATAATCGGCCACAACCTGTCCCAAAGAGAATAAAAACCAAACAGCCCGACAACAAGAAGGCCATAGCCCGGCCCGAGCGAAACATCACCAGCTCGATCCTGCCCAAAACCAGTCCACGCAGCCCATCCACAGCCCATTTGCAAAATAACAATCACAGACCTGTTCCATCTCGATGGAAATGAGACAAGCGAGTCCAAACAGCGCAGCCAAAGTCCAGCCACAAACGAATCAGTCATGTACCAGTTCATTCGAAGAAACAGCTCAAAACATCCCATTGCATACAAGACAAGCTTCTCATGAATCAAAACAAAAAACCAGCCACGATCCAGCAACATAAACCAGCCACGGTGTAGCCATAATCCAGCCACGAAACAACCAGCCACAGTCCAATCATGACCAAACCAGTCACAAGAAAACCAACCATAATCAAATCAGCAAAACTGCATCCCTGCGAGATACCAAACAGTCCCACGTTCCAGCATCAGTCCACGCCTCCCAAGAACCCAGAACGATCCAAGATCCAGTCCGAACAATCTGCAACGGCATGTTCCAACATCGCAAACAGTCCAGGAAAATAACAAAACATCCCATGCCCAAATATTACAGCAGCACAGTAATAAGAAGTGCCTAGCCTGAAACTTGAAAAACTGAACTAGGCAACCTCCACTTCATTTGGATAAGAACATCGTCAGAATCCCTAATGAAGCCATTCCACACACAACCTTTGTCCCCCACCACTTTGCCCTTGTAATTGTTATGGAAAACTTTACACAATAAGACGCGAAGAGATGTGACTTGTCCTCTTCCATGAATTAATTATGGATACAATAAAACCACAAATACCCTAAACAACGAGTATTTAAAATCCCTGATAAGATATTAAGTTATATTTTATCCCTTAAAATAGTTTCATATATATCTTATCCTTTATTTGAAGACAAATATATTTTCTCACTTTAAAAAACAAAAAACAACCCTAGCCTAACATCAATCACATCATCAATGTCTCACTTTCAATCGTCGTCCTCTTCCTCGTTTCAAAATCAAAAGCCAAAAATCAAAAAATAAACAACCCAATCTTCTCCAAATCAATCCTAACATTGAACAAATTCGTGGGTGGTTGTTCTCCGTTGTGTTTGTAAAATGAAATCGACACACGTCCCAAATGCCGGTATTTGACTCCCTCGACGGTATGGGGCAGTTCTTGTTGCTATCGAAGAGCATGAAGAACGGGTCGATTGTCGAACAACACTTAATTGATTCATAATCGACGACGATGAGTAGGACGAGTGTGGTGGTGTTTCTGATCAAGGGAAGGGCATGGTGCTTTACTTGATTGATTGATGCCTCTGTTTTGACTTGAATTCGGTTTCGACGTCGTCGACATTGAGGGATCTTTGAGTAAGTCATCGAATTCGCCCCCGGTCTAACTCGACTGATAGGTCCCTTGACCGGTTCGGATTAGGTAACAGCAAGCGGTTCACGTTACGCCTGATGGAGGAGTAGAGGAAGGATGTGGCGTCGAAAGCGAAACTACATGAAAACCTTGTCATGAATATGTACTCCTGAATTATTGTGATATTATAGTGAATTGTTGGTGATGATGTACTGAATTGTACTCCTGTTTTTGGTGAAGATACACTCATGTTTGGGGGTATATATAGTAAAAGGTTATCATGATGTACTCATATTGTTGGTGAATTTGGACTTCTGTTTTTTTGTATGTGAAGTACTTCTGTTACGTTATATATATTGAAATATGGTCATGACGTATTCCTGTTTTTGCTCTTTTATACTGCAAATGATATGTTTCATGTGCTACAATATTGGTTATATGTTTCTGCTATATGGATCAATGATTTCGATGGTAAATCATGAAACAAATTTTAAGTTTCATGTACTTCGACATACATAATATGTACAATTATATGGACAAACGATTATAATGATAAATTATTGAACATACTTCCCTTGTAATGATTATTGAAGTAAACTATTAGTAAATGTTTGCACAAAATAACAAGTATTAAGTTCATGGACCACTGAGAGCACTGAAATTGACCGCCATTCAGTCTGAATACTGATGTATGGTGCCATTGGTGAAGTAATTTGGTTGGGAAACTAGGGTTTTTGGAAGAGGTTCGCTATTCGCTATAAGATTGTAAAGAATTTAAAGGAGTTTTCCTAAACCCAACTACTCTGTATATATATGGAAGAAAGGAAAAACTCTTCGCTTCCAATGAATGAATCTCAACCACACAAAAATCAAATGAATGAAAAGAGCAATCAAGTCTGAAACAGGCTGCAGTAAAGAGAATGTAAAACGTTTTCACACACAAGAATTAGTGGTCTGCATTAACTCTCTTTCTTCCTTAATCAATACTTTGTTTTCAATCAATCTTGGACAAGACAATAAGCGCATGTATTCCACATAAATTCTTCCTTTATAATCATTAAGTCTATCTCAACACACAACCACAAACGTGTAATTATACCTAGATTTATTCACACATGCAAATTCATTCATAATTGAACAGTTATGCATGCATTTCACATAGACTTATATAAATTCTAAATCAAGCACGCTCAGACAAATAGTGAAACATAAGAGTTACCTTTTCGGTGTATATCCAGATAAGACTTCATAGGAATGAATAATTTGAAGTCATATTTATCTTGTGCATGTGCATGTTCATCCAATATAACCAGACTTCATCTCCCTTTAGTCCTCAGACTTCAGTATGTAGGTGTCAATAGACACCCTGGTCTTCAATACATCATACTTCAATACATAGATGTCAATAGATATCCTACTCTTCAAGTCACTAAACCTTAGGGTATAGATGTAACCTGAAAAATTCTAAATGAAATCATTAGTAGACGATGCCTAACCTCTTAATGAGATTAGACCCAACTTCTCACAGATGAGATTGAATCTTTTCAGTTGAATTTGCCTAAGATGTCTCGTTAACACATCACATGTGTTACTTTTCCTGTGTAGAAAGAATATCTATGTGCACCTAGAGTAATCATCTATAATGACTAATGTGTATTTGTTCCTACTTAGACTTTCAACCTCTACTGGACTAAAAAGGTCCATGTATAATAGCTCTAGCACCCTTATTATTTGATCAGTATTGATGCTTTTAAAGTTTGTCTTTGTTTGCTTGACATGTTGGCAAAAGGCACATAACTTGTCCTTACAAAACTTAACTTTTGACAAGCCTCTACCTAAATCCTGAGAAGCAAGTTTTGAAAGATTTTTGAAATTTAAATGTGCCAGTCTCCTGTGCTGGAGCCATGGCGTCTTTTCTGTTTCATTTGTGTAAAAGCAAGTGGTGCCATTGGGTAAAGAGTTCATGAAATTCATAGTGTAAACATTGCCATGTCTTCTCCCAATTAACTTAATCTTATTCGATTTGAGATCCCTTATTTTACACATGCCTTTAGTCAAGTTCACATCATAACCCTTGTCACATAATTGACTTATGGACAATAAGTTATGAACATGTCCTTCAATATAGGCCGCATGCTTAAAGACTAGTGAACTTGTACCAAGGGTTCCATACCCTTTAGTCTTATCTGCCTTACTGTCACGAAAGATTACTTGGGCACCATCTTCTTCTATGAAGTCTAACAGTAAGGCCTTGTCTCCAATCATATGCCTTGAGCATCCACTATCCAGATACCATGTTAGATTATAATGCTCCTGCAAAATATTTTAATTAGACCATCACTCCCCAAGATGTGATCCTATCTAATTGATCTTAGGTGGGGTAGTATAGTGATAGGTCTTATGACCTTCCTTCCTACATTTGTGACACACAATCTTTGACTTAGTGTGTTGTAACTTGGGAACTCTTCTACTGCTAAAGGGTTCACGCTGTTGTATTGATAGTGCAGCAGAGTACCATCTTTTTCATGGTACAGTAGGGTGTGGAATCAATGTTGGCCACAAGGTTGGGTGTGGCAAAGATTGATTTCATACTCCTATGGAAGGATAGTATACGCAAATAGAAGAGGGGGATTTTGAGGAAAGTTGAGGTTCCTTTTTTCTACTTGGTCTCCTTTGTTTAATCTCTTCAGTCCTCTTCTGCTTTGCTTGGGCAACAGAGTTGGAACTCTTCTGCTGTCCTTTTGTAGAAGGGTGTTTTGAGTGACTTGTAGAAAGGGACTTCTTTGTCTTCTTGACTTTAGGGAGAACTGGATTATCCATCACCTTATCATATGAAGATTGGGTGGGTTGAGACCCTTTTAGAGTCTCAACCTTACTGCTTGAGCCCAAACCAACTCTAGAGTTCTTGACTTGAATAAAATGAATTTCCTTGAAATCTTTTGTTCTTTCATTCATTCCACTTGTCAATCTGAAGCTTGAGTTCCTTATTCTCATTTTTTAGGTGGATCACCTCAGCTTCAGTGACTTCGAGAAATCCAGAGGTAGAATTAAGTTCCTCTTGGATCCTTTGAGAATGGAGCTCGAGCTTGTCAACTTCAGTAGCCCTTTCATTGGCCACTACAAGCTCATCTCTCATTCTATTTCTCTCCTTCATCAGAACCTTGAAATTTCTATTCAAGTTGAAGGTTTTCTCAGTGAGTTTGAGAATGATTTCTTTAATTTCTTCCTTAGAGATGGTGTCAATGTCAAGATCATATACCTTATCACTGTTTCGAGGCATAAGGCACATGAGTGACTTTTGAGCTCTGGAGGAGGCTTTTGAGGCTGCATCATCATCGTTTGACTCAGTATCACTCCATGTTTTTGCAGCCAGAGCCTTATCTTTTCTGAAAGGCTTTCTTTGAGGTAGTTGCTCTAGTTTCTTCTTTGTAGTAGGGTTGTTTGGAGGTTTCCTGCACTGACCAGCAAAGTGCCCTACCTTATCGCAGTTATAGCAGGTGAGCTTAAAGTCTCTTGGTGCATGAGTGTCTTTGTTAGGCCTTCCCTTCTTTTTGAAGTATTTTTTGAATTTTTTGCTCAGCATGGCCAACTCCTCACTTGGGGCTTCTAACTTTGAGTCAGAAGACTCTTCTACAGCAACCCTTTCCTTTGATTTTTTGATTTGAGCTTTGAGGGAGATGTTCTTCTTGTTTTGATCCATCACCTGGGTCTTTCCCTGCTCAATCTCCAAGCTGTAAGTAAACATAACACCATAAAGGTTAGATAAGGTGGTTTGGTCTGTTTTTCTGTACTCCCTTATGACAATAACCTTGGTGTCTTACTCAGGGGTGAGACACCTTAGAAACTTTAAGTTGACCTTTTGAGAAAAAATATTCTCCCCAAGATCCCTAAGAGTATTGATAAGAATGTTAAATCTGTCAAAGAACTCTGTCAATGTCTCATTGTTATTCATCTTAATGAGTTCATATTGCTGAATATGAAGATTCAGCTAATTCTCATGGATTTCATCCGTGCCATCATTTCTCAAAATCAAGGCATACCATACCTCCTTTGCTATTTTGCAATGTATACCCAGTTCAAGCATATCACTGCCTAGGGATTTTACAATAATCCCTAAGGCACGTCTATCAACTTAAATAAGTACCTTGTCCTCCTTAGAGAAATCTTTTTTCCTCTTTGGAAACAAGTTTTCCTTTATTATTTGGATCCAAAGAAGGACCCATAGGGATGAATCTCCCTTCAAGGACAATCTTTCTCATTCGTTCATCGGCTTGGTCAAAATGAAACATCATTCTAACCTTCCAATAATTGAACTTGTGATCCTTGAATAGAGGAGGATGAGCATCATATGGGATGAAATCTTTACTAGCACATGGAATTCTTATAACTGATATTGGTAACTTCTTTGCAAGCTAAAAAGATAGAGTTCATTTCCAAGAGCTGTTAGGCCTAGAAAGGTTCGCTCTGATACCAATTGAGAGTCCCAATATAGCATGCTGTGAGACTAGAGGAGAAGAAGAATAGTCTTGTCGGTTAGACAATAAGGTTGTTTTAAGCTTATTGTAGTAATATAAAACCTTAATATAGCAATGTCGGTTCCTTTTAAATTATTGTATGTCGAAGTTGATTAGCAGTAGGGTTAAAATAAAGAAAGCAGTAATGTAGAGACACAAGAAATTTTTATACTGGTTAGAGTATATGGCTAAAATATGGCTATATCCCTTAATCTAGTCTTCTCTTGACTATCAATGTGATATTTCAAGAGGATAGTACTACCTTGATTATGTAATTCTCATAATCAACCAGTCACCTGACAGTATATAAATGACAATACAAACCAATTACAAGATCTTTTCTTCTCCTCAACAGGACTCGAAACAGCCTCTTGCAGTCGTTTTGTCTAACACAAGTATTATTCAATCCTTGCTTTAAATCTTGCTTTCAAATATGTGGCTCAGATATTCAGCTATGAATTTCTCATATAGTTCACTTGAAGTCTTATTGCACTTGTCTAAAGAAGATTCAGAAATTCAAAAGTTATGAAACCTTGGACATTATCTTTGTATTTATAGGCAATCCCAAGTTTTTAGCCGTTATTGAAGTCGTCCTTTCTTTGAAACATACTTTTATGACACCCTACAAACCTATGACCTCTTGTTTTTTATGTAAGAAAAGACACTGTCATAGTGTAAAAGGCAACTGAAAGTGTGAATCCAATCGAATAATAATAG
>JAOVYX010021731.1:0-15419 GCA_035668315.1 Drosera spatulata
CCTCTTGCTCCAATTGTGAATTCTGTGAAAATCGACTGTAGCAATCGGTAAGTCATAGACCAACCTTTCCTTAGTGGCAGGGATGTGTGCAACCCTGTGAAGAATCTCTCCTCCACTAAAAATCTCAACCGGTGGGGTAAACTCTGCCTTATTCTTTAAACACCCACTCTTGTTCCTCCTAAAAGGATGATCCATGGGCAAAAAATGTCGATGACAGTCGAACCATGAATGCTTTCGTCCATTCTTAAGGTGAAAGGACTTTGTATTTCCCATGCAATATGGACAAGTTAACCGACTGCCTGTGCTCCAACTGGATAGCATAGCATACGCAGGAAAATCACTGATGACATAACAAATAGGCCCTCGTGTTGAAAGTTTGGCGTTTGTACATATCATATGTTGGTTTCCTAACTTCCCACAACATCAGAAGCTCCTCTATCAAAGATTGCAAATAAATGTCAAGGTTTTGTTTTGGGCTCTTTAGGCCGGGGATGATCATGTTCAAGAACATATAAGGTCTCTTCATGCACATTTCGGGAGGAAGATTGTACGGTGTGAGTATGACAGGCCAACAAGAGTACTCCTTCCCAGACTGCCCAAACGGTGCAAACCGATCAGTGCAGAGTCCCAACCGGACATTGCGTGACTCGGCCGCGAAGGATGGGAAAGTACGATCAAAATGCCTCCAAGCTTCGTTGTCTGAAGGGTGTGCCATGATGACATTAGTTCTTCGAGAGGTGGAATGCCAAAACATAGCCTCGGACGAAGCACTGTTGGCATACAACCGCTGAAGCCTCCGAGTTATCGGAAAATATCGAAGCACATTGACTGAGGAACGCTTCTTTGAACTTCTCTTCTCCTTGTAACGGATTGCATTACATATAGCGCATCTTACAAACCCCGAATAATCTTTTCAAAAAAGCATGCAACCATTCGGACAATAATCTATCTTAACCACTGGAAGATGAAGACCTTTCATCAGCGACTTGATGTCATACATCCCGTCTTTCATATTGTTGTTACGTGGGCACACATCCTTCAACAGTTTGCAGACACCATCAACCGCTTCATGAGGACGGTTATTGTAATACCCCATAAAATGCTTAAATGGTTTGATATTACTACCTATACCAACAACGTGCACCTTCCTTTTCGGTAGCCCATCACTTTGGAACTCCCAAGTTAAGCGTGCTTAACGTGGAGTAATGCTGGGATGGGTGACCCCCTGGAAAGTTTCCCAGGGTGTGCGCGAGTGAGGCCAAAGCGCACAAAAAGGACTAGTGTTGGTCTATGGGGACAGTTGTCAGCCTGACGAGCGGTTCTTGGAGACGTTCCGGTAGCAAGGATTTGGCCGGGGCGTTACAGTATGGTATCAGAGCAACCCTGCGACCGCGTGCAGAACCTGTGGACAAGAGGTCCAGATCAGCCGCCTAGCGGGGGAAGGTTCTAGGGCTGTGCGTAGTGCTTGAAGTCGCAACGAGGACGTCGCGTTCTTTAAGTGGGGGTGTATGTAATACCCCAAAGAAATGCTTAAATGGTTTGATATTACTACCTATACCAACAAGGTGCACCTTCGTTTTCGGTAACCCATCACTTTAGAACTCCGCAGTTAAGCGTGCTTAACGCGGAGTAATGATGGGATGGGTGACCTCCTGGGAAGTTTGTCTGTGGGGCCAGTTGTCAGCCTGGCGAGCGGTTCTTGGTGACGATCCGGTAGCAAGGATTTGACCGGGGCATTACTGTCCGCATGTGATCCTTCGTACTACCTCGCCCCTTGATTTGAACCTTCTCTTTCACGGCCATCCGGGTTGCCTCCTTGTTGATGGCGAAACAACATCGCTCTCTATTGCAACTATGCGTTGTTCGCTCATCAGAGAAATAGGGATAGGGTTGATAGATAACTGATAGCTCATACGATAACTACCAATATGAAAATACTCATCCACCATCTTTTCCGGAGGCAATAGGTATTTTCGGATCACATAAGCAGCGTGAATACAAGGCAAACCATTAAGCTACCAGAAAAAACAAGGACACATCTTTTTTTCAATATCCACAGAGGCAGAAGGATCTGACAACACCTGAAAAACAGTAGGAGAGCTCCTGATGGCTTTATATGCTTGGCAATTGCTCATAAGAATATTCAATCTCTTCAGCATAATAGGACACATAACCCCATTCCACGTTTCCGCCATTGCCCTACGTTCAAAGAACTAGTCCATAAGCTTCAAACGAATACGATCCACCATGTGAGTGATAGGCAGATCTCGCACATCAAGCAGCTATGCATTGAAAGACTCTACAGTGTTCGAGGTGAACTCACCATAACGACATCCTACACCGAAAGCATTGGTCCAACTCTCAAAAGGCAAAGATTGAAGGAAGTTATCAATTATTCTCCCACCCTTTTTTCTAAGGATCTCAAGCTTTTTATAGAATACCGTCTGAGATGGAGTCTTCGCACATTGTTCAAATAAGTTGATCATTTGCTCCCTGAATGTGTTGGTAAAGGTACCCCCGCTAAACTTCAATCTAAGATTTTTCATTAGGTGAAACAAGCAGAAAAAATGGATATGGCTAGAGAACATCTTTGGTAGTGCATCAACCAGTCCAGGATTCTGGTCAGAAACAAAATTGATTTGACGATCTTCTAGAATAACATGTCCCAACTCCAACAAAAACCAATGTCAACTTTCTTGTGTCTCGACATCCACAACAGCGAAGGCCAAAGGGTATAAACCTGATTCAAGCATATATAAACAAATGAGAATAAGTTTTTAAAACTGTCTCATAAACAAGTAGTACGCCTAACCTTCAAAGTAGTACGTCTCCACATGAAAGAACCTATAAACCTTTTAGTACGCTTGTTATTTATGTAGTATGTCTTAAAGAAAAAGGTTCTTCAAACACTAACCTTGATTTTCGTCCTTCCCGATAACGGACAATAACACTCCCCGAAAACGTCTCTTAGGAAAAGTACCATCCAAAAATAGCATCGGCCGACAATGATTGAAACCCTTGATAGAAGCCTGAAAAGACACAAAAAGGCAACAAAAACGTTGCGATGACTCATTCACGTTGAGGGTAATGTGGGTGCCTGGATTGGTGCATAACGCCGTGTCTACATAAGGCCTGACAATGCCGAACGACTCCACTGAATCTCCATATATTAGAGACTTCACTTTCTCAAATGTCAACCAAGTCTTATAACTAATGTCCAAGCCATAACAATTGTGAAAATGTTGCACAATATTGACATGATTCATCTTATCATTATCTCTCACCAAATCAATAATCAGTCTGGCTATGCATTTCGAACTCAATCTTTTCACTCCACGGTCAGGGAATATCATATGACCACAGGTATGAACACGGTCGAACTCCTTAATATAAAATCAACCAGTTGAGCTGCACGCGAAAGCCTTTATATACCATCTACATCGTCTTTCATCCTTAAACTTACAATAAGCAGACACAATCCTTCTGGTTCTTCTCAAATACATACTCAAAACCAATCTCCGTAGCATATTGTGCAAGACAGTCTCGAAAATTATCAAAGCCTTCCATAAAGCACTGTTCAACATTATCAATGTAAGACGACCACGTAGATGAAAGAAAACACTTTTCCTTACTTGACGAACCTTCGGAAGGCAAAACAACATCATAATCAGGTTCAAAAACACCATCATCTGGCACATACGAGGTCTCCGACCCCATTCCAATTTGTTTACAAGACAAATCAGGTAGACGTACAAGTTCTTGATCAAGGCGTACTAGTTTAACACTAGGATCTGAATTGTTGAGGCAAACATCTGTCACTGTTCTCCTAACTATATCTTCAATACATCGGACAAAAGAATCAAGATCAACATTATAATTCCCACCATACGTTGAACATGAAATAGAATTTGATGAAGATGATTCATGGATCTCAACAGAAACATCAACCATTTTCAACATATATGTTTCGAACAAAAACAACAATGAGTCCAAATCCTCTTGATTCCTCAAAACACAACATTCATGGGAGGGAATAGAATAGTACATACGAATATCCTCTATTTTATTGATTGGGCGAACACCACATACCTTCCTCAAAACCTCTTCGAATTTAGAATGCGTGGCAACACTAATAGGATAAGTAACATCATCAATTTTGCACAACATCACAATCTCAGCCATCCTTCGATAAGATACACAATCCTTCGAGCTCAGATCAAATCCTTCGAATACAGTTCAAATCGATGATGGATGATGATAATCGACGATCGATGATGATGATGATAGATGATGATGGATGATCGATGATCGATGCATGGTGAAGACGATGATGATGATGGTTGATGATCGATGGTTACTAATAGATGGATGATGATCTAGATGATGATGATCAATAAAGGAGAATCGATGATGACGTTGATTTTGAATCTGGTGAGAAAAGAATAGAGGGAAAAGAGATCTTCAAATCTGGAAAGGGGACAAAAAAGAAAACAACTTGTATTTTTTTTAAAGGTGCTATCCATTCGGAATAAAGTTTTCTTGTGATACCTATTTGAAAATAAGTTTTCAAAAGAATACTTCAAGAGAATTTTTATTTTTTTAATGGATTATATTGTCCATAAACTAAAGGAATTGATTGAAATTACGAAAATTTAAGAGATTTTTTTATAATTTGTAAGAAATAAGGAAGTAATATGTTATAAAACCCAAATTTAAGTTTTTTTAACAACCAATTAATGAGAATTCGATGCTCATTGGAAATTTGGGGTTATTTTTCATTCGAGTAGGTTCTGCATTTGTTGATTTTACTGTAGGCCATTGGCTTTAGGGGTTCTTGCGAAGCCGTTCTGTTGGAGTCGGGGGAGCTTCTGGGTTGGTGAAGATTGTTGGTGTGATTAACCTATTGAGAACGAGGATGGGTGATTTCGCTTGGCTTTTGCTCTTAATTCCTGATGTTCGAGTATAGAGATTCGGCTGTGATGCTATCGTGTATAATGATAGCAAGAGCTGTTTTTTTTCTTTTTTTTCTTTTTTGTCTGTTCGAATCGGGTGATGCTTGTTTTTGAGCTTAGTCTTTTGCTGATCATTGATTTTGCAGTAGGATTCCGGCACAGTGTTGCTCATTTTGGCGAAATGTTGACTTAAAAATGTTGCATTCTGTATTGGTTTCGTGTGTAATCACCTGATCTAGAACGTGGGTTATGTGAAGTTTGGGCACTCTCTCGGTTCAACTAAGCGTCATACGATAACCCATCTTTTTTCCTATCTAGTTGGAATGGCTTGAATGAAGATCCCTGCCACTGAAGTTGCATATTCTGCTCGTTTGATAGTACCTATGTCAGGAAGCTGTAAGAGACGATCCTTCTTATTTTTGTCACTTAGAGCCTTATGTATATTCTTGAGTTCCCTTGATTTTGAAGCGGGCGCTTAGTTTGCCTTTGCTCTGACTAGATTGTTCACTTTTGGAACATCTTGAGGTCATCTTTGTAGGGTTTCTTGACTCCTGCGTTGGGTCTGCTGGCTTACTTGCTGGAACTGTAATGCTCCTGTGTAACCCTTTAGTTGGAGTTATTATTTTGTTTGTTGCTTTCCCGTGACTAATGTGTGAATTATTGAATTCGAATGTGTTTGTAGGATTCTGCATGAGAATAATCTAACAGGGACAATTTTTTAAAGAAAAAGAGAGAAAATGGAAGAAAACAAAAAAAAAGAAAGAAAGAAAGAAAAGCAAACATCTTGAAAAGCCTCAAGGCATTTGATCTGGGAATGAATCAACTAACTGGACCTATCTCTCCCAAGATAGGGAATCTGTCTAACATAATGCAACTGTAACGCTAACACCTGGTTGGGGTCCCATATCATGGCTTAGTCGTTCATAAGTTATGGTGTTGTTGTAGATGAGCTTGCCTATTGATGTGTATTGTCCGATGTTTGCTGCAGGAACCTTCAGTTGAGTGCTTATGGAACTACAGTCAGGTAGGATTATGCTTCAAGGAACTGTTCTTGGCAACAACACACCTTTCAATGGAAGTTTCTATGGAATGTAAGCATCAGATCATTTATTGACAGTCTTCCGGATAATTTTTTTTTGGATAATTATTCCGGATAAATTTTATCTTCTTGTTTATAACGTTAGTCACCTCTTGTTGTGTGTTTACATGTCCTGCAACTGATTTCTGGATCTATTAATCCATTAGTGGGTTACCATTCAAAATTTCTCTTTATTTGAATAGAAATCACTGTTATCCTTGTGAACCTGAAGTACATGTCCTGCGTGCTTTTAGAATTAAATTATAAGGTTTAATCATGCTATTCAGTGTATGCCATGTCTGAGCTAAGGTACCACCGATTTTCTGGCTCTAAAGACATGATAATAACAATCAGGAGACTCGAGGAAATTTTATGTTTCTCGTACTTATAACAGCGACAAATACTTCTTTTTGGTTGTTTGGCATGCTGATTCTTCCCTACTCCACTCGCTTGCTCATTGTTCCCATAGCAACCAAATTCGGATGCAGGATTAACTCAACAAACATAAATTATGAAAAAAAATAAAAAAAAACAAGAAAAAATTGAGAAAAAAACATAAGGATAATTTAGCATGAGAACAGTATGGTGATTAGTACGAAAAAGAAATAAAAGAATATTGGATTAATACGGGTTTTAAACGGCAAAACAAAGGGGTCGATGTTCTTGAGAAAACCCTAATTTTGTGTAAAGTCTTTAAGATAGTTTGATTACATTAAAGAAATTTGATTTTTTGCCCTTTTTTCATTTAAAAAATATGAATTATATGTGAATTATACGAAAATCTTAATTATTCGCGATATATACAAAAACTATGGTTACAATTCAGCTAGCAAAAACTCGACGGTTTTTTATTTTTTGTAAAATATACGAATTATTCGCGGATTTGGTAACAACGATTGTTCCTAGAAATTTTAGTTTTCTGAGGGTGATTATAATGATTAGAGATGTCTCTCTGGGCAATGCAATGGGACTTTGCCGCTTTACTTAGTTAGATGTTGCAAATGCATCTTATAATCTCCATGGGAACAATGGCGAAATTTCTGCAATTTGTCTTATTAAATATGGGCACAGTGATCAAATGTGAGGGGTCATATCTGTTCTAAGTATGCCTTTCTCGATATTATGCATTCAAGTTCATGCAGCTCAAGCTTTGAAGAGATTTGCCCTCAGGAAAATGATCTGGAGCAGCTCAGAGGTGCCTTGCGTGGTATGCTCACAAGAGTTGGTGATTCAGTTGAATTATGCCTGTCTTTTGCCGTATATGCCTTATTCAAGAGCGAGTTCCAGGGATTCTTGATCACAAGGTTGCAGAAACCTTAACTAAATTGGTCTTGTGGATGCTCTTGAAGTTTTAATTTCCTGTAACTGATGCTAAAAGTCCCGAAATTTGAGCAGTGTGAACCCATTCACTCAACAAAAGGTTAAGTTGCAGGAGTTACCTGTAATCTTTGAACACCTTTTGATTTCTTGTACTATCAAATGACTGATCTTTCAGGAACTTCTCTGGCAGCAATATTGAAGGTCAAACCTCCTGATAAAAATTCGAAGAATCTGATATCTGAACTGACATCTATATATTCTGAAGATAGTGATAACCATCGTCCTGAGCCTTCTCTTTTGAGTAGCTGTGCAGATTCTTCTCCTTAATCACAAGACTCGTAACAGCAAATCTCCTGTGGTTATTCCTCCGAGAAATCCAGAATGTGAGAAGTAACACTATGAAGTCTAGGTTGGTGAGGCTTCTAATCTCTCATAGGCCAGAAATTTCTTCCTATTTTTGAGCTGAGAAAGTGGTATTTTCTCTGAGCACTGAACAGGTTCCGACCTACTGAAAAATGCGCTGAAATTCAGCAGACAAGAGCTGTAGGCCAGGCAGCCTCTGAAAACTTTAGCTACATCTTCAGATCTTCAACGGAAAGCGTCGTCTACAAGGGGACCCTGGAGGATGCTGTTATATCCTTCTGTATCAAACGAGCAGTGGACCGGCTACAATGAGCTTTACTTACAGCGAGAGGTATAATCTATGCTTTAGTAGGGAAATTGGGATTCAGTTTAATACATGTTTAATTGTTTATTCATCAGGTGGCAGACTTAACGAGATCCAATCACAAGATTGCCGAGATACTTAGAGGTTGCTCCCTTGAGAATCCTCCCTTTACAAGAATTATGTGTCAACTGGGACTTTGTGCGAGTATCTGCATTGTGAGTAGTGTTCCCTCTCTCTCACTTGTGTTTTTTTGGCTTTGTAGTGAATAAATTTAAATAAGTGGCAGAAACCTGAGGCTTGCTAGTATTACTGCAAATGGAGAAAGTCTACAGTTATCATGGGCATGACGGATCAGAATCATTGACGCTATTGCCCAAAGACTCTATTACTTACTAGTGAACTAAATTCACCATTTTGAGCAGAAATCAAAGTCTGTGTATCTTGCAGAAAACTTTTTCACCAAAGGTTTGTATTCTCTGTCACAACTTCTGAAGCTATTGTTCATAACTGCAGTGCTTGCAGTTCTATATATCAACTTTTTTTGCAGTTAGTTGGCATCCGAAGTTGCGAGATGATTAGTGCATGAGAGGAGAAAAACACCTGCTTCATTGTCACAGGGATAACAATACATTTAATGCTGAACCCCTTGGAGAATTTGCATCTCCACATGCTGGGAAATGTGGTCACTTTTAAGCATGTTTCTGTCGGAGACAATCAGCGACTGATCTCCATTTTGCAAGGACAACGGTTGGTGAATTGGGTAAGGGTGACCATCCTGAGTCTCCATTTCCTATAACTGTTAGTTCTGATACGATGTTTCTATTTTCGGTTGATTCCTATGGTGAGATCAAGCTTATACCACACAATTTGACAAGATTCATAAGATGAAATGTGTCCTTGAATGTAAAATTTGAGGTCAGGCACTCTACATTCTGTTACGCCATCATGAAACCGGAATCTTTGTTTTTATCTGTTGGGTCAATTCAATGTTACATTTTGCCGGAGTGACCCTTCATGAGTGGCATAGTATGTTCTGGTTTGGACTATTTAGACTTTACCTATCAAAAAACTTCGCATGTCAATAACATTCTATACAACTTTTAGCAACTTTCCTTGATTTTGTATCTGAGGTGGTGAGCCTTTGAATTAATCCTAATCCCATCTAGTGTCGTCGATGCAGGACACATGTTGTATGCTCCACCTCTACATCGACTGACGTTTTCGAGGAGCTCTGTTCGCTGATTTAAGAAGCTTACCCAATCCTGAAGCTAAACCACTCCAGTGTAGTACATAATTTTTTTTAGCACAGTAATTTTAGCATAATCACACAAATGTTTTCCTTCATCTTTTTTCAAGCGCAACTACACACCCTCTTCGCGAAGGGTCATGTAAAGCATATTAGCAATAGTTTGACCCCAGGCTAGAGAAATGATTGATATAGGGGATTCTGTTTGTACGCATTTTAGAGTAGTATAAGATTCACTTTTGATGATCTGTATCAATGTTAGTGCTGCATAGTCAGCTCTTTTCTTCCCTACAAGGGTTGCTGGTATATGTAAATGGAAAGTACACCTATAGGATATTCATGTCCCCAAATTGCAGGAGCAGAAATTATTAGTACTTTTTTTGAAAGCCCAATTTGCATTTTATAGTTTCTATTGAGTGGTTTGGATTATTCCTTAAACTTCGATGGCAAACAGTCCCCTGCTCTAACAATAGGACAATAAGGATAATTCAATGACGGTGAATAGAGAGGGTTATTTTTTTTTTCCCTGTTGTTTTTCATCGTTGGAGACCTTGTTGTCATGTTGTTACAACAGGAGATTGGAATCTCCAACCTACTACAGTACATATTAAGTAACCTACTACATGGTCCAGATCCCAAGAGTTGAAGCATTTTATAGCTCTGCTTCTTTTCTTAGGTACAAGAAGAATGATAGCAAATCACACCTTCCTCTATATTTCCTCTACTTATAGCCAACTCATTTGGATTGTCTTCCCCTGGTCATTAGCGCAATAAAAATTTTCAGTACAATGGTGGTTGAATCTGAACCGTCTTTTTCTCTCCCGCTCAAAATCAAGCTCAAATGCTTCATCATCAGCGCCATGATCGACTATGTACTCCGCCCAGACGGTACCGTCAACCGTCGCCTCCTCCGCCTCCTAGACCGCCCTGTTCCTTCCAAACCCACCCCTCAGCACGGTGTCAGCTCCCATGACATCGTCGTGGATCCTTCACGAGACCTCTGGTTTCGCCTCTTCCTTCCTACACAGTGCCAATCCCCTGGCAACACATCGGCCAAACTCCCGGTCATGGTCTTCTTCCATGGCGGTGGCTTCTCCGTCTTCAACCCGGCTACAGCTGACTACGATGCTGTCTGTTGTCGCTTTGCCCGGGAACTCGATACTGTCGTTATTTCGGTCAACTACCGGCTCACTCCTGAACACAAGTTCCCAGCGCAATATGAAGATGGATTTGATGTCCTGAAGTTCATCGACAAGAACAGGAAGAAGATTACCGTCTGGCCAGAGAATGCGGACCTTCAGCGGTGCTTCCTCGCTGGAGACAGCGCGGGCGCAAACATTGTGCACAATGTAGGTGTCAAGATCTGTAGCGGGAATTGGAGATTATGCGACGTGAAGGTGATCGGGCTGATCGTGATCCAACCGTTCTTCGGAGGGGAAGAACAGACAGCATCGGAGATCAAATACGACGGGATTCCGATCAAGTCGAGGTTTGATTGGAGTTGGAAGGCGTTCTTACCGGAAGGGCTGAACCGTGATCATTGGGCCGTTGATGTTAGTGGTCCCAATGCGATCGATGTCAGGGGTATGGAGCTTCCGCCCATGATCTTGTTCACTGGTGGGTTTGATCCGCTGAGAGAGAGGCAGCTGAGGTACTATAAGTGGCTCATGAGGTCCGGAAAGGAGGTTGTCTTGGTTGATATTGCGACTGCTTGTCATGCTTTTTTCCTCTTCCCTGAGATTCCCGAATCGAAGAAGTTGATCGAAGAGGTCAGGAGTTTTATTGTAAAGCCATCTTCGAGATCATAAGATGGAAAGAAAACTGTGACATCAGAAATCTTACTATTGCTGGGAACGTCTTTGTTTATCTTAATAAGACTGGTTGTGCTAGCTAACTGATTTGATATGAAAGATATCACGGCATGACAGTACTGGTCAAGGTAATCGGAGTACTGTCGACTATCATATTATAACCATGAATCGAATCATGTTAGACCAAGTGACTCTTTCTAGTTTCTACAATAGACATTATGGTTAGGTGGCAATGTTTTCAGATTTTACCCCTTATGTCTTTCAAACGTAATGGCTGCTGGTTGTACCTTCTTCACTTTAGCAACTCTACAAATACAATAAAGATATACGAAGGCAAGGACTCAACGTTCCTCAGTTCTCCGATCTCTTATTTTTGGTCTGTTTAAGAAAACAACACTAGGACTAAGGATCTCGCTTTTTCTTTTTATCAGACAAACTGTCAAGGTGTTGCATGGGTATATTTGAGTCAAACTTCGAAATATTTTACTATTTACATAGCTACTTGGTTTCTTGTCCCTGTAGGAGCTGTAATTGCTTGTCAAGAAGGTGAATATAGGAGATCGATATATGCTCAGTGCAAAATCCACCAATGTGTATGCTGAAGTGAAAAATCCAAACTGACTTAGAAGTACTGTATAACCTACCAGTGATGGACGGAAAGACAAGATTTAAGATTTTCCTCACGTTAAGATTCATTTGAGATTTTCTCAATGATTATTCCTTGAATGCGATGAAGAATTTCCAGATGATCCAGGCTATTTAACAATCTTGATGTTTCACACCCTAGTAGACTATATCTTTATTGTTGAACTTTATGCCATACAAATCAATCATTACCTCCACTCTAGTTTCGGAATATGTCCGTGGTCTTTAAATGAAGAATACACCATAATTGTGAATCCATGTGGGAATGGTACTCTCTCATCACTACTATATTGTTGCAGGGTTTAATTTGACGTGCATGTGACACGCAACATCGAGCATTAGACCACTTATTCTACAGGCCAGTGTCATTGCTCAATAGAAGTTGCTGAAATGGTTACCCAGTAGGAGACTAAGCTAAGAATGAGAAGTTTGGTAGAGGAAAGCTGATTTCAATGGTGTGAGGTTGTGACAAAAGCTCAATCGATCTATCACGACAGGAATGAGAAGAAAATAAGGTAAAAAATCGTCTATAATAAGAGTTAAATGATGTACCCTCAGCAGAAGTTGTATAGCTGATAGAATGATATTGTTATTGCTGGAGCTATCTCGTAATGTTTTTGGTGTAGAGATTATCAGGGGCTCCGACTACTTAGTTGATGGAGGAGTAATTCAGTCCAAGTCAGATAGGAACTTTGATCCTCTTATAAGAGGGCCTTTCTGCTCCATCTGAGTGAAACGCACAAAGAAGCGACCAATTTGCTTCACCTGTTATTGTTCCTCAATGATTAGTTTCCAAATGAATATCTGCAATCTTTTAACCCTCTTCCTAACAAAAGGAGAATCCAACACTCTAAACTGGGCCTAAGTGAAGTGTATCCATCTTTTAACCCATTAACCCAAAAACCATAGCTAGTAGGTTATAAGTTTTTCACGTATATAAGCTGCTCTTTTTTCTACACAAATATCAATGTGAATAACCAACTCACCACATAACCTTAACAGAATAGCCAACCAACTAAATCTGAGGAGAACTCCTTCATTATGACTTGAGATAAAGTTCTTACCACTTGCCTTGCTACATGATTTTCTCCCATGAAGCAACATTGAAGTAGTTGCATTCACGGGATAATTAGAAGAGCTATGCAAACGAAGACGCCAATCCAGCTACGGTATAGTTGTTTCCAACTGAGTCCTACTGTCATACACAAGTATTAGGACGGTGTAAGTTCACAACTTTTTCCACTATGTGCTGAACAAAAGAAGCACATGGTTTGCTCATGACAGCAAAGTGTTAAGCACCAAATAATCGACGGAGTATAAGATTTCAACCGAACACTTGTATTACTAAACATAGTGGATCAAATGAATTTACGAGATCAATACACCTAGATAGAGGCAGATTCCTTTTGTCCATGTTTGTTGCATATCAAAAAACCTACACTGATGTAAATCAAAATTTGAATGTTCAGGTAGTATTGTCAATCTAGCGGAATCCAGCCTGTCAATCTAAATGGCCATGTTCCTTGTTATGGCAAGTGTATATTTTTATCATATAAGAAGCATTTTTTGTTTCACAGATCCATTTAGGGCTTCCTACAGTGAATGATGACCAAACTATGAAAATCACTCAACCTAATAAATATTGAGAAATCTATCACATATTATCATCAACTGCATTTCCTGAATTCAAATAATAAAAATGGCCACAAACCAGGGCATTCAGAAAAATAAGACTATTATACAAGAGTCGTATAGATAAAGTATCAGATGTTAGCAAAAGGCGTCTATAACTTATAATAATGACCACACAGAACATTTGTGATCTAGTTTTAGCACTCTTTGATACTTTAGGTTGAAAGTACCCATGGAGAACATGCTGCAATGATCTAGTTTTACCAGCTCAACATATGGAGAACATGCTGCTGCTTTCGTTTGTGAGCTGGTTATACGGAGTAGTACTTCATTCCATCCCTCGTTAGTGTTCAACATCATTGCAGCATGTTCTCCATATGTTGAGATCTGGCCTCTATATATGTCTGCATTGTAATGGTAAACAACCCGAAGCTTCACCATTGCATTTATCTGGATTTGGGCCGACCATGGCTCTGCATTTTTGCTCAGGACTGAGAGATAAAAGCTCACGGTGATCTCTATTGTTGCCTTGGGATACAACTGAAGAGGCATTACTCCACTCTAGTGGTGCAGGCATGAACAGCCGCCTGCATTTCCTCCTTATTCAATGATGCCTGAACCATTACCTGCACCATAATGAACTGAAGCTATCAGCCATGGCACATTCTGTAAGAAAAAAAAACAAGAAACTCAGAATCAGGTCTACTATGAACTGTCAAATCGAAGGCAGCGGCCTTCAAAGGCTGAGCCAGCCCGGTAGCTACTTTGATAGAAAGGTATACCAGCAACCTTGCAAATCCGGAAGCTCAGTAACCATAGCTTCCCACATTTTTCAGATAAGACAAAAGAAGCAATCGACTCCTAGGTTTAGTAACAGTTTGAAAATCCAAACTCCCGATCCCATTAATCATTTTGGAAGAGGAAAATGGCTTCTCAGACAATGCTTGGCACAGATGGTAGTTATATTCTGCCGGAAAATGCTCAGATAATTCTGGACACAGAATTTGTTAATACTCTTTTCCACTCCATAGTTGCCTCCAAGTGAAAAAATTTTAAGCATTCATTCTTGCTATCGGCTAGTTTAGGTTCTATACTTGAAAAGATACATTTTGAGCTATTTCTACAACTAAAATGAACTTTTGCACATCAGAGAAGTATCCAAGGTGATTTCCAGGTATTAGACAAACCACTACTAATAAATCAGCTAACCCCCTTGCATCCCGCACATAGAGAAAAATCCATCCAAGCACAATTTAGAAAGAAACATATAAATTAAATGTTTTCCATCGGCACTGATCCGCATACTAGTCTATGCATACAACTATGGACTAAACCAGAGGTCCATATGCCCTCAAATTAGTTATATAGACCATGAGGCAAAGACACATACATTCAATTTCAATAAGCATGAATATCTTAATTCTCAAACGAATCATGTAAATGCATAGCCCGGCCTGCAAGCCCCCATCACCTCCAACCCCTTCTTTTTTTATTTTTTCTTTTTTCGGTCAGATCATTAAGGTGAAGAAGTTTATCCTAGTGAACTTTTTCTTATGGCCTCAGTCTAGGTTTCTTTGAGACTTCGAACATTTACACAAATCTCCATATATCTTCTCAAAAGTGTCCCACGGCATCTAAAAATACTGGTGATAAGCGTTTGTTTGAGGAGCAGGAGATGCATTCACAACACATAGTTCGCACTTACCTCTTGTACTTTGTTCTCTGATCGAGCTAGTAACTTGTATTCATCCTTGACAACAGATGCTATGTAAACCTAGAAAAGGATGTCATTTGGACAATTAGGTTACAAGAAGTCTCGTAAACAAGGTTTAGTTTAATACTTATAATGTTTTTTGCCCATTTAAGAGGCAACAGTAATTAGATTTCCCCAAGAAACTACCTGTATCGCTAAATCAAATTAAGGCCTTGAAACTTTTAATAATACCTGAAAAGTTGGAGCTAGACTGGGGCTCAGGAATAACCGACCCTTGGACACATTATGAACTTTCTCAATCTTCTCCAGCTCTTGAATAAGTGCATCGACCTCAGGCCACTGATCAGATAAAAT
>JAOVYX010021732.1:0-15419 GCA_035668315.1 Drosera spatulata
CTCATGTCAGAAACTTGGTGCAGTGATACAGTTCAAACCTTCCATCCGACTGCTCTTAGTCTTGGAGGGGTACCATGCCCAAAGTGTATATGCTCCATTGAGAATTGATGCAATATGCCCAAAATGTATCTGCTCTCATGTACATTGGCGCGATAAGCTTGGAGTCGTCTGCACTTGCTCTTATGAATTATGATAACTCAGGACTTTGGGCATGCTCAAAGTGCACAGGAGAGAAATGCATATATGACCAGTACTTACATATTGCACTACTTTAGCTCATATTCCAGAATAAAGATGACACTAGCATCGAGGTTGTTGAACCTCCAGTACTAAAATTTTCTCTAAGCTGCATGAAGCTTATTTGACGTAGTATGACACAATTGAAGACATGAACCATAACATTCATTCCAACAGACTTATAGATACAATAAACTCCAAGAATGAGTGAACAAGGCAATCTAGAGATGATATTAAGCATAGAACGTGGTAGAAAAACCACATCAGGATAAAAGAAGACTACAGGAAATAAGGTATCAGAGAAAAAGAACAGTAGAGAATGGTACCGATTCCAAGGCATGGTATACACTTGGTGATAGTCTCTTTCCCCCTTTTGCTGTAGTAGCTCACTAATCCTGATCCTTGGCACCGCCGACACGGTCCAGTCCACTCATAAACCACCCTCTTGCAATCATCCTACATTACTCAACAATAACCCAAATGAGGGAAGCAAGTAGGTATAAACTCTGTGAGATCTTAATGTAACCAATTAATGCCTACTTAACGGATATCAACAAATGAAATCATTTCCACAGTCACTCTTATAACTTCAGAACATCATCGCATCACCACCAATAAGGCACAAGAGACCACGCATAACATAGTTCCACCTCCTTAACAATATCAAACTCGAACGCGTTACATTCATGTAAAATACTAGCAGTAGCTTTTGTTCTTGTATTTGGATGTATGTTAAGAACAATACCCCACGTTATCCTGTTATGATCAAGATTGGCAAACAATGAGATGATGAGATACACGCAGTCTTACCCTTGTCGTGAACAAAATGACGGTTTCCCTATGAAATCGATGCGTTATCGTATAGTCTCAGTACTGAGAAGAGAATCAAAGGTTTCATTACACATACCTCTACTCGAGGGTCGCAACGGAGCCGGCGGTCGACCTCCTCAGGCGAAACCGGAGATGACTCGGGATGAGTCATAGGGAGCGGAAGCACATCGGAGTCATCTCCCACTGAACTCTCTCGATCGAACGACCACCCTCTCCTCTTCGCCGCAATACTCTTCAGATCCTTCCCATTATGGCCAGGAGTCACCGCAGCTTCGCCGTGGCGAGAAATCGATAGCCCAGAAGCTGGGAGGGAGCAAGAGGGATGAGAACAGCGACGACGAAGAATGCGTTCGGGGCGAGAGAAAGGGGAGAGGGTGGCGAAGACAGGTGTGGATGATGAACAAGAGACGGCGGAAGAATGTGATGGGAGCATTTGCACAACGGTGATCAATGGATTGGGGACTGTGGATTGGAGTTTTGGGCTGTTTTTGGGTGTGTTCGAGTTACATTTTGAGACGCGGATTGAACATATCGTGTTTTACTTCTAAAAGGAACATATTGGGATTTACTTCAAATTGTTGAAAAGTACTTCGTCTGTCCCAAACGAATATATAACAACTCATATATATCCGATGGGGTTCGACGTCGAAGATTCAACTGGAATCAAGATCGTCGATAGAAAGGAGAAGATTTGGGGGAGATGATGGGGATGGTGCCCTTGAGGTGAGATAAAATTGGTGATTTAGTTTGATTGATATATTATGTTAATTAAAATTCTCATGTGATATTTTTTAAAAAATAAATTTTAAAATTAATATCATATGATATTTTAAATAATTTTGATTGAAAAGAATGACATTGTTTTTATTAAAAAAATATATTTTAGGACAATTAGATCAAACGTTGAATAAGATAATTAACTAATGTAATAATTTGATTTAGAGATATATTGAGACAAATTTAATTCGATATCATTTATTGATCAAATATTTCTTTTAATACAATTTTGAGGATTATGAAGTAAATTATGTATTTGATTCACGACAATAATTACGATATGATATGATATTATAGATATAAGAACAAATACAAATCCATTAAATTATGGTTTCTCGAAAATAGTGCGCATATTTTTGCGTGAAGGGACCAGGGGGTAACTCCTTGTTGATTTTCGGTTTCTTGATGTTTTGAGAAGAACAATTTTTCAAACTAGATTCCCAAACAGGCAAACACAGGTAACAAGACCCTGTTGACTCAACTTCAACTTCATGCGAGTCTCTCCTCCTTCTCCACGGTTCCTTCTCTTCCTCTCTTTCCTCGTCGCCGTCCTCTCTCCACCACCTCTTCCCTCCATCGCCGCCGACTTCGCCGCTGTTCCTCCGCGATCTCAACTGGATTCCATGTCGTTGGTGAGTATATCAATCCCTCTCCGTTGTCTCGTGTTCTCTTGATAGTTGTAACTTGCAGTGTTATTATGCAGATGATATGATCGGTGCAATTCGTGTTTGGTATGATTCATTGCTTTGCTGCTTACATGTCTGTTGTGGATCGTGAGATCACGTGGTGCTGATAACTGATAAACGGACTCGTTAGGGTTAGGGAAATCGCAGGGGTTGCAATCTGGCGTCTTTGTTTTAGATTATTTGTCGAATGGGATTGGATTCAATTAATGGCACGGACACATTTATATGCGGGATTGACATGTAGAATGGGACTCTAGATTTTCGTGTCGGTGGGTGTTCTTTAGTTCAAATGGTTCAAACGAGAGATTGTTTTGGTGGAGACTTGGACCTATCACGAAAACATTCTCGACGTAAGTGTGATCCACAGACTGAGCTTGTCCTCTAAAAATTGTTAATAGTTTTATTTCTAGTTGGTCAACCTTATGCCAACCCTCTCTAATTTGGTGCAAAGATCCTAATCTAGGTGACCGTCGATAAGGAAGGGTCTTGCTTTTGCTCATTCGCTAGTTGTTGTACAGTTACTTAAATGTTAAGATGTGGCAATTTCTTATAAGGAAAGCTATTCATTTGACTATTTGAGTGATATGAAGCCAAATACTGAAATGGATAATAATCCCTCCATCATGGACACTACCATAGATTAGAACATGAGATCCTACGAGCTTTCATTTGTAGGAAGATGAGGTATCAGTATTTTGCTCTGTGAAACGAATGACTATTATGCTAATAGAGAAGACGACAATTTTTTTTCTGTACTGTAGGATTTATATGTTTACTGTAATTAGTGATTGTGTACTCTTGCCGTTTTCTTGAAGGTCAGCTATAATATTATCATTTTGATTTAAATTATTCAATTTCTCGACCTTACCGATTCTCTCTATGAACTTGATCTCTCTGCATATGTCAACATATTCTGTTCTGTATGTATTTTGTGATTATGCACTTTTCTTGGCAGATCAAAACAGTTAAAGTATGCAATGTTTCCCTGGGTGCTTCGGAGCAAGACATAAAGGAGTTCTTCTCCTTTTCGGGAGATATTGAATACGTTGAATTGCACAGGTGAGTCGTACATTCGCACTCTTCTTATCCAACTTCATTAGCATAAGCAGCAGGCTTGAGGATGTGACTGGAAGTCATCTGCTTCCATTGTCTACCCTAAACAAGAGATTCCCTTTCATCACGTATACTAACTCATGTTAATTTGCCATTGTTCTTGCAGTGAGACTGAACGGTCTCAGACTGCATATGTTACCTTCAAGGATACCCAAGGCGCTGAAACTGCAGTTCTTCTTTCTGTATGTCGGATTTAAAAATGCTTTTGAATTTTTTGTTTTTTTTTCCCCTCTCTTCACTTGAGTCATGCTTGTATTGCTCCCTCAGTATGATACATGGGTAGTAGAATACTTGCATCTTTCACTCATCTTGAGTTCGGGCTTGCCATCCAGGGAGCAACTATTGTGGACCAAAGTGTTACCATTGCTCTTGCACCTGATTACAAGCCTCCAGCCGCTGCTTCCTTATCTCCTACAGTAAGTGCAGGTTGTTTTTGGTATCATCAATACTGTTAGATGTTATCTATCAACAGTTCAATTATCAATGCAGAATTTTTTCTTCACAAAACCAACTGGTTTGATGCTTTTTGCAGGTGTTGGAGAACAGAACAGCTGGTGGCATAGGATCTGCTGTGCAGAAGGCGGAGGACATAGTTACCACCATGCTAGCAAAAGGATTTGTTTTGGGAAAAGATGCCTTTAGCAAAGCCAAGTCTTTGGACGAGAAGCATGGACTGACCTCAACGGTGTCTGCTAAAGTTGCATCATTGGACCAGAAAATTGGCCTCACTGAGAAGATTACTGTGGGCAAAACCTTGGTGAACAAAAAGATGAAGGAAGTGGATGAGAAGTTTCAGGTTTCTGAGAAAACGAAGACAGCACTTGCAGCGGCTGAGCAAACTGTGAGCAATGCTGCATCTGCCATCATAAAGAATCCGTATGTATTGACGGGGACTTCGTGGATGACCGGTGCTTTCAGTAGGGTTGCAGAGGCGGCTGGTGAAGTTGGACAGAAAACTAAGGAAAAGGTTGCCGAGGAAGAAAGAGGAAGGCATGCTGCAGAGGACTATTCTGAGATCTATGATCACAGTACCTAAAGCACCACCAGTCGCTAGATTCCTGGTCTTCTTCTTGTAGATTTGGCCTTATGATTCCGTCATCACGCATTTCTTTAATTAATGTCTAGATGATAACAGCTTGTGATTCTGGTTTGTGTACAGATTTCCGTACAGCTTGGTTTAGATTTGTACATAAAGTTTCTTTTAGCGAAAAATTTCTTTTGTTTCCTTCTCATTCTTGCGCAGGTTATTCTGTAGTTTCAACACTGACGAATTGATCATGCATGGGAATGAAACTAAGGCGGTATATATATGTTTGGATCAAGTCAGAGCATGAGCCTTAGCAATCAGACCTTTAACTTTCCACAGTCAAGCGGTAGGAACATCTAAGCACATCCAGTAGAGTGGCGGGAAATTTTAACGGAAGCATTGTATTCTGCATGCTTAAAGAAGTTTGCCTGTTAAATCGAAGCTCCATCCGACAGATGTAGTGAGAGCAAAGAAGAGGTTTGCCAGCATGCTGGAAATCAAGAAATGGTTGCAATTCAAGCAACACTCTTTAATCCTGTCGTCTCCATCGGTTCTTAATTAAGTCTATCTTCTTCACCTGTCTTCCACTCTCAAACAGGAACAGAATATGGCATTTCTTTTCCTACTCCCGCTTCTCGCTACCAACTTCCTTCAGCAATCGAAATTTCAGGATCCTGAGAAAGTGGTTCAACAAGTAAACCAGTAATGCACCAACAAGATCCATCACGCAGGTGACTGTATTTGTTACTTATCAGTCTTTGTTCTTAATGGTTTGTCACTTTTCTTCCATGCTGCAGGAGCATTGAAGCATCCAGGGGGAATGTAGCCTTGTCTGGCACTTGTAGAAGTGGCAATCTAATAGATGAATGCTGGCGATGTGATCCTCACTAGGATAGACACCGTAGGCGCTTGGCTGATTGTGCCATTTGTTTTGGAAAGAATGCCACTGGAGGGAGGACAGGTGATATATACATTGTCACAAGCTCTGCCGATGATCCCGTGAATCCAAAGCCAGGGACCCTTAGATACGGAGTTATACAGGATGGACCATTGTGGATTATATTTGTGAGTGATATGGTGATCAAGCTCAAGCAAGAGCTGATGATGAGCTCCTTCAAGACCATAGACGGCAAAGGAGCAAATGTGCACATAGCCGATGGCCCGTGCATCAGCATACACTACGTGACCAATGTCATAATCCATGGCGTGAGCATACACGACTGTAAGCCAGGTCATAGTGGTTATGTGAGGGACTCGCCCAGGAACATTGTGTGGCGAGCTAAATCAGATGGTGATGGGATTTCAATACTAAAACATGTCTGGGTCGACCACTGCTCGCTATCTAGATGCACAGACGGACTGATCGATGTCATTCGAGGCTCCACTGCTATCACCATATCCAACAATTACATGAGTCACCATAACAAGGTCATGTTGTTGGGCGTCAAGGATGATAACACTGAGGACAAGAACATGCAGGTTACAATAGCCTTCAATCATTTTAGAGAAGGGCTTGTTCAAAGGATGCCGAGGTAAATCTATAAGAAAGATTTTCAGTCTGGTATGTTAGAAGGTAATAGTGGGAAACAGTCACTCTGTTGTCCGCAACAGAGATAAAACTGTATATATCTCATCCTTCCCAGATCTTGTCCAAGAAAAGAGTATCCGGGTTGTTTTGAATGACGAAGGTAATGAGTTTTGGTGAATTATGACGTTGAATGTCGTCTATGTTTTTGTCGCGCAGATGTAGACTAGGATACTTTCATGTGGTGAACAATGACTACACCCATTGGGAAATGCATGTCATCGGTGGAAGCGCTTCACCAACGATCAATAGCCAAGGCAACAGATTCCTCGCCCCTAATGATCAATCCAGCAAACAGGTGCGATTTCATTTTCAGTGTAACAACCTTTGCTATTGTTATTTATTTAAAGAACATAAGTAAAAAGAGATCATCTTAATTGCCAAGTAGATGCGACAAGTTTCAGATCATGCGTTTGATTGTTCTACGTACTTGGTTCTCTTCATGGTAAAACTCTGTCATTGTCGACAAAGTTTACACATATGAATCAAGCACAGGCGCAAATTATGTTGTTGTGGTTTTCCAGGTCACGAAACATGAGGGGTCAAAAGAAAATGCATGGCGAAAATGGAATTGGAGATCAGACGGGGATCTGCTGTTGAATGGAGCCTTCTTTGTTCAATCGGGGGATAAGGCAGAAACAATTTATTCTAGAGCATCAAGTTTCAGTGCTAGACCAGCCTCGGAAGTCGCTTTACTTACAAAGACAGCCGGCGCCCTCAACTGCACTCCAGGATGGTTTTGTTAATCCTTGATTTTCCAGCATTTTTTGAGTTCCAGAAGACACTTGAGAAGCATGAGAAAGTTATAATCTTTTCCTGCCTACTGTATCGCTTTCTCGTCATTTTTCACAACAGTAGGTAGCTATGGTGGGAAACATGAGATATCATATCTGTAATGTAAAAACCTGGATTATTCATTGCATGAATGGTGAGAAGTAACTTCATCATAAAAGTAAGCCGCTGGGAACAACTATCTTTTATTTTTACAATAGGAGGCGATTCTATCAACAGCTGACTAGCTGAGGATCACAAGAAAAGAGATGTGCTTGGACAGCGTAATGACAAGAGTAACGAAATGCGACAGCAAAGTAGAAACACATAGTCATAGATATCTGATCATCCCTCTTTCAAGCCTTCCTTATTCAGACAGACACGTTTGACTATTGCACAGAAGCCGAGTCTCGCCTGCATTCCTTCAGCATATTCAGGTGCAACTTACGCATGATAATCCCCGTCGTTCAAATTTTGACCAGAATCATACTTTTACATATGGATTTTAAATATACCGTCCCAAGCCTTCTACTTTTACATATTTCTTATGCTGTGCAAACGGCGTGTCATAGGCATCAGGCGGTGGGGTGGCGAAACATAGGCAAGATGTAGGCCAACTGATCTCAAGGCAAAATATTAGCGTGATGTGTAGTAGCAAAGGATTAGCTCGATCTAGGTTATAAGAGCGAAGGCGTTTCTAGTTTCTACCGAAATCATGATCACACAGAAACCATGACTACCTGTTGAGGCAGCTTCCCTGCTTTTCCCATTAAACTCGCTCTTGCGCCCTCTAAGTAGTCCTCGAAGAAGTCCCTGGCATCTAGTGAATTATAACAAAAAAATCCACAACATGGCTATTACCCTGAATGTGATCCTCTCCGTCCTGCTCTCCGCCTTTCACTTGACCTCATTCATGTCTTTCTCTGCTGCTATTAGTAACCCGATAGCCACGACACATGATCTTGGCACTGCGAAGAATGAGATGGAGAAGGCCAATCACTTCACCTTTGTCACGCTGTTGAATATGTCTCCGGCCAATCAAATCCCCGGGAACATAACCTTCTTGATGCCAAACGACCGAGCACTGGCAGAAGTCACCATCCCAGAGGACTCCGTGCTGAATTTCTTGCTCAGGCACTCAATACCTTCTCCTTTGCTGTTCGATGACCTTACTCATTTTCCTACAGGCTCCGTGATCCCATCCTCAGAACCAGATTACGTGCTTAGGATCACCAATAATGGCAGGAGGAGCTTTTTTCTTAACGACGCCAGAATCATAAGCCCCAATATTTGCACTTCAGGAAAGTCCATTAGGTGCCATGGAATAGACAAGGTGTTGACAGCGACCTGCAGCATTCCGCCATCACCTGCCTGTTCTTCTGATGTTCCTATTCCAACAGCTCCTCCTGAAGCTCTGCCGGCCACCCCTTCTCCTCAACTCCCGGCTCAGTTCATCAACTTCACTCCGGCTGCTGCCCCTAGAGCGACTGATCTGCCCGTGCATCCTCATAAATCCGGTGCTTCTCGAGAGCCATCCTTGAAGAAGATACTGGGATACTTCGCTACCTGGATGACGATCACAACCCTCATCGTTTAGAAATCCAATGCTTAGTACTATGCCCTTCTGTTCCTGTTTCCCTTTTCCATTTTCTTAGTCAGGTGATTATATCAGGTGCTTAAGATCTTAAATCTTGGTCACTGCCATTCATTTACTCCTGCTATACGATAGTTGGGATCTGTCTCTTAGTTCTAAGTTACAGGATGATGTGACAACAAGAATGTCATATTGATTAGCTTAAGGACTTACTTGGACGAGTGCAAAAGACTTCCGAAGATCTGAACTTAACCTTCAACGTGATCATGAACCAGTAACACCATGTTAGTTTGAAACTTTGAATAAGCAGATTAAATTACAAGGATGAAGTATTTCTCAACCACAATAATGTACACAATACACTGCATCTCTTTATATCAACATTTACCACCATCAAAAGCACATTTTTTAACAGGAAAAGCTCATCAAGAGTCGATAGCGGGTAGAACGACTGACCGAAGCTGCACAGGCAAAGATGCGGGTTAAATATATTGCCAGCAGCGACGTTAATAACATCATACTTGTAGCCATTGTGGTCATCATCACAGCGTGAAGCATCACCAGAACACTGACTCTGAATTAGAGAAGAATCTGAATTTATCAAACCAAGCTGCAATCATGTCGTTTTAAATTACATCCAGTTCAGGTGGTCTAACCAGCCACCTCTGAGGACACAAGGCCATCATTGTGGCATTTGACGGCATTCACTCCAGTTGGAATAGACGGATCACAGAAGAATGCCAACAGCAGATACATCACCTGCGTTAGCATGAGAGAATTATGTAAAATTTGGGAAATCCAATCCAGAATCTAACTGCAAATCAACAAACCAAAAATTGTCATTACCTGTATACGTGATCCGAGTATAATGTATAAGACTGAGAAACTTCACATCCAAGGCCAATGGAAATAAGTTACCATCTACTATCTGCAGTTGGCTTGTTCCAAAACGAGCACATGAGAACTCTATGTATGAAACATCTGCGACGAGACGGATCAACCCCAAAGAAACTACTCATTCTCATGTCGGTCCAATCAAGCTCCTTGTACACTTGAACAGTTTTCTCTTGCTATTTGAGCGATGAAAATTTTTATCTCTTCTTTCATAGTACCCCGTCCATGATATAACAACTCCGTCAATCCATTACAGATACCAGCATCGACGACTTCAGTCTTGGATAGAGACTGATATGCTGATTTAGCAGCTTCCAAACCTCCCATCATTGCATAACATTTCAATAACATGAGATAGCTAAATTGAGAAAACCAAATATTCCGAGACCTCATCTCCTCCACTGTATTCAAGGCTTTCAAGTAATCTCCAGATCTGAAATGAACTTGTGCCATTGCGAGGTAAGTTTTTTCCTTGGTTAAAAGACCCATTTGCTTAGTCTCTTCATAGGTCTTCACAGCATCTTCATAAAGACCAAGCCTGCCGTAAATTTTAATAATCAGACCATAGATGACTTCGTCAGCCGCAATCTTGTAGTTTTCCATCTCCAAAAATAGGGAAAGAGCTTTTGAGTAATCTCCATTCCTGTAGTACAGCGTTAGAAGCGAAGCACAAGTAAAGTTACTTGGAACTAATCTCCGGGATCTCATTTCTTGATAAAGAGTCAACGCATCGTCCTGTTTCCCAGCTTTAACACTTGCAGTTATAAGAAGACTATAGGTAGCCTCCTCAGGGACAAAACCAAAGCCCTTCATCTGATTGAACGCCTTCATGGCCTCATCGAGGATCCCTTCTTTCACAAGAGAGCAGACGACAACCGTGAAGGTAAAATGGTTGGGCACCACCTTGATACTACACATATCCTGCCAAATCTGTCTCACATCCTGATGCAGCCCTTTCTTTTGCAAGGAAGACATCATAAAATTGTAAACCGAGAGAGGCAATGTGATTCCTCTATCCTGCACAGCAGAATAAAACGAGAGCATTGGCTTGAGACCGCCCCATCTAGCGTATGCACATAGCATAGTGCCACAGGCAATGTGGTCCGGTTCACACCCCACATCAAGCATCTCCAGGAAGGTTTCTTCGGCCAACTTGATCTTGCCAGCTTGGCCATACGCTCGCAACACCATGGTATAAACAACAACACTCGGTTGGTAGCTTAACTGTTCCAATAGCAAGCAGATGAACTTCATGTTTCTTGACAGAAGAAGAAGACAGATGATAAAACAAAAGGACAGTTTGGATTCAGAAACAAGTTATCAAGTGATAAACTTACAAGGATCCAGGAAGAGCCTAACGAGGAGGTCCAAGGCCCCAAACTAAACCTAAATAGCACACATTGATGAACCAATTCAACCCAAAAAGACTATACTGATAGGTTATGGATTCACCTATATATATTACTCTCTATTTGGTAAAGATTGGAAACCCTCCACCATCATGCCTTATGTGTGTACATTCATTCCACCCCAGATTTGAGGAGAGTCCCATGATAGAATGATCGGCACTCATCCACTTATACTACATTGTTCCTTTTTCATGGTTTGTATGTGAAACCAACGTACTCACACTCTTTCAACGCTATCATATATAAGATAATAGTACATACTTCCTTCGTTCCACCAAACTTGCAACGATCATTGCACTATGCAATAACCAACATAGAGTTTCACGATTCCGTTAAGCCATCAAACAATGCTATATTATCACGGATTCAGTCTTCAGATGATATTCGATCCTCAGAGTGATGAACTATGTATTGTTCATCCACTTATGCTACATTGTCCTTTTTCATGGTTGATGTGAGAAACCAACACACTCACACCCTTTCAACACTATCATCTATGTAATCGTAGCATATCCTTCTTCCGTTTCAAAATACTTGCACCAAACGTTAAACTATGCAAAACCCACACTAGGAGTTTCAAGAGTTCAATTAATCCATTAAACACTGCAATATGATCGATGCTTTCCTACAACATGATAAATCTGGCTAAGATGATATCTGATCATCTCCCAATATAAGTCAAACTTTGTCTCACAAACCTCACAACATAAAACTCCCGAATTAAATTCGGACCGGGGGATCCAATGAGGGTCAAGGAAAGGGTTTGTTGTTCACGAAAACAACGATAAGACTTGTATACCTGGACCCCACAACAACTATAAGACTACATACATACAACAATCTACCATTCATAACAAAATAATGGAACGATAGGATATCCTGTGCACCTGCAACTTCATCCACTCGAAAAAATCCCTAACCACACTCCAACTCCTCACCTCCCCCAACACAACCCCCAACTCCCCCCAACTCAACTTCCCCACAAAATCTCTCATCACAACCCTCATATCATACCCGCCCCTTTTCACCCCCGCCAACCCCCTCACCGTCTTGATCGCCGCCGTCACGTGCTTCCCGTACAGGTGACCGTTTCGGTCGTCCTCGATGTATCGGAGCATTTGGTCAGATGATCGGCGGATCCAGCGTGGGGGTTGAGAGGTGGGGCCTTGGCGGCGGCGGATGGAGGCGAGGTTTGTGGCTTTGTCGGCGAGGAGGCGGCGGGCGGCGGCGGCGGAGGAGGAGGAGGAGGGGTGTGGTGGTGGTGGTGAAGGTGGGGTGGGGTGGTGGCAGATGACGGTGGGTTTGGGAGGGTGAGCAGAGGGGCTGAGACAGGGAGACATGGTTTTGAGAAGCGGAGATGAGGAGACGAGTGATGAGTGGCTAGTTGAGAAGATAACGTACATTTTCAAGGGATATAACACCAGCACGGAGACTTGAGTGCATATGCAAGGGATACCCTCCCTCCGTCACATTTATGTCTCATCATTTTGAGTTTAGATGCATATTGGTTTTAAATTTTGTTTTATACATAAAGATAGATGATTAAATATAATTTTTTTTGAATTTATTATAAAATAATATAAAATATATTTTAACCTAATATATGATGTAGGATATTTAAATGTGATTTAATATAAAAATGAAACTTATATTTATATGTATAGAATAATATAAAATATATATATATTCTAAAATATATGAAACGAAGGGAATAACTTACTGTACAAAAAACGTACATGTGTATTTTCCCTTAAGTTTTGCACCCGGTTGTAGGGCATATGCAAGATGCGTAGCATAAATGAGACATGATACAATATACAGCGGATGAAACATAAATGAAAGTTTAAATGGATGAAAAAAGGTTGTTAATAAGATAAGCACAACGGACAAGAAGAAACCAATTGCTTACATCATGGATAAGGGATTATGGAGATGTGATACATGTAATCTTACTTCCAATGAGTTAGTTTTCTGCAGATAAAGCAACAATAGATTGAGGAAATCCGTGTTGTAAGTTCCAAAACTAGTAACTATTGTAGTTAAGTCAAATGGTTTTGTGGGAGTAATACTTAGTTCCCAAAGTACATGCGGTTTATATTACAATTAGAAAACTTTTAGCACACCATAATTGGACTCGTTGCCACCATTATCGAACACTAGTACTCATTCGGTAGGTGCGGTGACATGAATTCAGTAGCAAGTACGACTTTACTCGGAACACAGGGAATTTCAGCGGCTGAATACTGGTTCTAGATTAATGATCAATAGCAGTATAATCTTGCAAGTTGCAGAGCATAGCTCAATGCCGATGGAGTCGTCGAACTGAATAAGAAACTGGTCTCATTGAAATCGAAGCTAACCCTTTAGTTTGCGGGTTATTGCCACGATCATCGTCATGGTCTAAACATGTATTCGCTATCGAAACAGAAGCATTAGTCTCTCTCAGTTTTAGTTCTGTAAGAAACCAGCTAATCGATCGATCAAGATCTTCGTGTTTGGACTCTCAGGTTCCAATATATGAAAAACATGGCCTTCGCCTAGGGCCTCGAACAACTGCACCTCGCCCTGCAATCCACCTAGTCTCACCAGATCACTATAAAGCACAGCTCTTTCCCTCAAGTAGTCCTTCTCGGCCGTATACACCATAAGCTTTTCGATCCCAAGTCTCAGCACGGACAGATGCCCTGGCTGCCCAAACGGGTTGATCCAGGGATGATCGACACCCCCGACACAGAAGGGACACAAGTACTGCCAACAGCTGAACGCGGACATGTTCTTGAAGTCCCTAGGCTCCAACGGGAGCAACACTGAACCAAGGAAGTATGGCATCGCGAGGAAAGCGCCTTTCACTTTGACAGCATTTAGCAACTCTTCCTGCGCTGCTCTCACGGACACATTATATGCTATAGTTGCACCAGCACTGTCTCCTCCAACAAAGACCCTGTCAAAGTCGCCATACGAGCTAACCCACGGCTCAGACTTCGCGACCTTGGCATGGGCTAGCCATTGTAAAGCTTTCCAAGCATCATCGTAAGGCACCGGCATCTCGTGCTCAGGGAACCTCCTGTAGTCCACCGAGATGACGAGGGCAGTGCCAGCCCGCGACACCTTGTTGAGGTACAGATGATCCAGGGGAAACCAAGGAGCGCCAATGATGAAGGCACCGCCGTGGAAATATAGAAGGATAGGAATCTTTGCATCACGGTGCAAACCGGGTGGTAGATACGCACGAGCTTTGACGCCCGTGGAAGGATCGATTACAATGTCCTTGGACGAGACTCCTGTTAATGTGTCGTTGGGCGATGGTGGCACAGGGTGCGGGGGTTCCGTGTATGTGTCACGGATTATGGTGCCATTGGGACATACGTACAGGAACGGAGAAAGATGGTCGCAGACCACGGAATTCGATGAAGCAGTGACGACGGAGACGAGGAACAAGAGGAGAATACTATAAAGGAGTGCCATTTTCTTCATCTCGCAATACCTCAACTCAGAGTCTATGATTTCTACGATTGTTGGTGAGGAATGAAGATGCTTTGAAGAAGAAGATGATAAGGCCTTTACCACGCTCACGTGTGCCCATCAAAGGCGCTGTTCCCATGTGCTTTTCCCATGTGCAGTAGTCTATAACTTTATGCTGGTAAATCGGTAGAGTAGCATGTGCCTCGAAGGATACTGAAAGCAATAGAAAATAACTCACATAATCCCGTGTATTTGAGGACGGGATTGTCCGGTCTCATCGCTTTATAATATTACAATACAAAACAGACCGAAAGAGGGATTGCTTTCTCATATCCGCAACAGAAGTCGATCCCATTAACCACCAGATTGAAAAATGGTTGCTTATCATTAAGATAAGCCCTCGGACAGCTTCGTATTAAAACCATAACATTGAATCAATTTGTACTTGGTCATACAAGTTGAGAAGAAAGGATTTCCAGTCTCCAGTTACAGTATCATAATTCCCCGGTTTTCCCCGCCATCCTTGAGCAATCTTTTTCCGATCATCAGAGCTCTCAACAAAATAAGCATTGGTCAAATTTGAAAACAGAAATGAGGAAAGGCAATTGTTGATCATGCATCAAATTAGTTTTCTGCACAGCAGCCTACTCTTATGGATTACATAGAAAAGAAAAACACTGTTGATTCCTCACTAGTACTCATATCTTACATACATGACCGAACAAAACGGATGAGTCAGGTACCTTATCTTCACTTGTTAGCACGAATCAGATACATAAATACTGTGGAGTGTGGAGTTAAGCAGGAAGTTTGAGCGACTCATGGTTGTTCCAGCTGCAGAAAATAAGAGGAATGATGGTTAGAATCGAACCGCTTAATCTCTCTATCACAGTTCAAAACCCAATTGGTAGCCTTGTTTTCCAACCGAAGTGAAAGATACATGTGAACCCACAAAAATACCACGGAAGATGAACAAATATGTGTGCTTTGTCAATCACTGGAAAAAAAAAAAAGGGGGGGGGGGGGGGGGGGG
>JAOVYX010021733.1:0-15418 GCA_035668315.1 Drosera spatulata
TAGTGTTTTGTCAGATGTCAAACACTAACTTGCCCAATGAAAGAGATATACATGTAGTGAGTATTGACAGATGGATCGAGGATATTGATGAGACAATTGTTGACTCCAACAATCCAATGTTAATACTAGAGATGCTCCAAGAGATGAAACTTGCACAGGAGTCCATAGCGGGTGGAGTCAATCACATTCGTACGATCCTGGAATTTCAAAGTGGCATGGTACGCGATATTTGGACGTGGTTCAGAAATTTGGGTTGATTTCCAACTCCGCCTTAGCTATCAGGTATTTTCTTGGTCCTCTGTGCTTTATTTTTCTTTCTAACATTGAGAATTTCTAGTTACTTATAAATTAACTTTTAAAGTCTTAAACACAGCTAATACTAAATCACTTATTACGAGTGAACCAGGTCATACAACATTATTAGAAGCAAATCCTAATAATGAAAACTTAACTCCTATATTACTCAAATGGAATGAAATCGAGATATCGAATCAATGGAAAGTTTATCAAGAACATCCTCCTCCTGAAATTAAACCTGATTTTGAAGTTTCTCAAATCGTGGAGCATCCAGATGGATCAGCTACTATACGTTTTAATTTCGGAAAAGAAACACTCAACATCAAATAAACCACCAATGTTTTCTTCTCGGAGTGAATCATCAAGATATTCTAGTTGTACAATACAAGACAAGCTTAAAGGCGTTAAATTTAATACTCCAATACCTCAACCAATTTATGAATCTACTTCTCCTAACCTTTCTCCAACTTGATCAGACATGTTAGGTACAAAATATAATCAATTAAATGTTATTATTTTATGAAATGAATGTGTAATCCCTCCGTTTGTAAAGAAATTGATGAATAAAACTTAAGAAGAAATTATGTATATAATAGATGCTTAGGCTGTAATAGTTAGCTAGGTAGTTGCAGACTAGGGCCAGAGGTCTTGCAGCAGAGGCATGCAGATAAGGGCTATGCAGACTACAGGGGGGCTATAAAATTACATGCCAAAGATAAGGTGCATACGGCAGTAAAAGTGTCTCAGAGTTCTCATGATCTAGGACGATTTTGTTGTTGAATGCCAGTTCCAGCAGCAAAGTGAAGTGAGTCATATTGCAGTGCAAGTATACAAGCTAAATTGTAGAAGACTGAGTATAATGTTGGGTGCAGACGAGGCTACACTAGCAGGCTGAGCAGATGAGGTCTGAAAGCTGTTGAGTAGGAGGTAAGTTACAGCAGACTGGCTACAGTACTTGGTGCAAGTGAAATTGTAGAAAGGTTGGATATGAAGACTGTGCAGCAGAGCTCATGCAACCTAGGGTATAGCAGAGTCTGCAACAGAGGTTGTGCAGTAAACCTGGTGCATGAGTCTAGGTGCAGTATAAGTTGTGCTGGAATGGAAAGTAACAAGGAAGAGGTCAAAAACGAGAAGTTGAGGCAATAGTGGTCTGTACAGGATCAGAAAAGGAGAAGCCAGGTCAGTCTAATACAGTAGAGGATAAAACTGTCACTATCAGATCGTACAGTCACGGGTTTTGATTCCCTATGCCTATAAAAAGGAAGACACAGTGCTGGGTGCAGACGAGGCTACGCTAGCAGACAAGGTCTGAAAGCTGTTGAGTGGAAGCTAAGTTATAGCAAACTGGCAGTAGTACTTGGTGCAAGTGAAGTTGCAGAAAGGTTGGATATAAAGACTGTGTAGTAGAGCTCATGCAGCCGAGGGAGCAATAGAGCCTGACAGCAGAGACTGCAATAGAGATTGTGCAGTAAACCTGATGCATGAGTCTCGATGCAGTATAAGTTGTGCTGGAACGGAAAGTAACAAGGAAGGGGTTAAAAAACGAGAAGTTGAGGCTATGGTGGTGTGTACAGGATCAGAAAAGGAAAAGTCAGGTCAGTCTATTGTAGTAAAAGACAAAGCTGTCATTATCAGATCGTCCAGTCACAGGTTCTGGTTCCCTGAGCCTATAAAAGGAAAGACGCGGTGCACAGAAGAAAAGGTTGATGAGTCTGAGAAAACTTTGAACAACATTTGAAAGCTTTAAAAGAAAGAAAACACTTAGAGACTCGCTGTGCACGATCTGAATTGAAGATTCAGGATTTTTGAAGAAGGTTCACTAGTCTGCAAGTGAAGAACAGCAACTGCAGCAGAGCACTGTAAGATCTATGTTCTTCATCCTTCAGCAAGAAGAGTCTCATTGTAAAGGGGTTTTCTTGTAAGGTACAAACAAGAAGATAGTGAACCTCCTCTTGGCTTGGCTACATTGGTCACCAAGGAAAGACTAGACTAAGCTCCTCTTACTTGTTGGTAACAGGTGTCTGAACCAGTATAAATCCTGTGTCATTTATATTTCTGCACTATTCTACATTTCTAAATTGTTAACTATATCTCAAAAGGTCCAAAGAGACTACCTTTTCAAAGCTAAAGTCTCAAGTGCAAAACTTTCGCTAACTGCAACAGACTCAAGTAGTGCAATCTAGCCAATAGCTTTGTTGTGCTGCCTGGTAAAATTTTTAAGATAACCTATTCACTCCCCTCTTGGTTATTTCTGGGACTTTCACTTTAAAAGAAATTAATAACACCAATTTTGTCATTGATAAAAACTATTTACGAACTGACTTTGTTTCTCTTGAGAATCAATTAAGGCGTGAATGATATTTTAAAACGTTTTCCAAAGAAGAAACAATACATGTACGAAATGTTTGGCATTCAGGAATGAATAAACTTAAGGCTAATATTCCTTTCATTTATTGGTTACCAAGTTATCTTTACACTTAGGACATGCATGTACCAACTAATGACGAATTATTAATGATTAAACAAGAAGCTAAAACATGAATAACTACGGATAATAGGACTTATCATAGTCCTCATCCACCTCTAGAAGAAATCAATTAAAATATAATAATACTAATATAGTTTCTAGCCCATTTAGGCAACCCATTAATATTAAAACCGATAGTACTTTTACCTTCAAAGATATGCAAAATGTTAATCAACAAAATAAATATACTAACCAATTATTACATACAGTATCTGAATAGCTTAATGTTGTACGCGACCAAATCGATCATAAAACTCTTAATATTCCTAAGCTTCAGAAACCATTGTTCACACCACCAAATTATTCTTCTCAAGATATTGTTCAACTAAAGAATTTGAGAGATGATCTCTTCAATGAAATTACTAAGAAATTAACCCATTTGGCATTGCCTTCTTCTTCTTCTTCTTCAACTTTTCTTCAAAATGCTTCCAACGTAGCTTCAACGTCAAAGAAGACTCAAGTCTCTACCCCCTCCTCCACTCCTCATCTTAATATTATAGAAGACATTGACAACCTTGAAGCCATATTCCAAGAATCAAATAATCTTCCTACTCTAAATAAAATTCCTCGTAATAAGCCGCCTTAACTATATTAGCCTGAAACAAAAATAAGATATTCTTGATTTTCACCACCTGATATGGCACTCGAAGAATGCCCCTGGTATAATCAAAAGCAATATTATGGTGATTCAATTATTGAATGACATCTAGATGGAAAAAATAAAAATGAAATATTAAATATTTTACAACAAACGACTATGGCTATTTTAGCCTATAAAACTAAAAATAATAATTATGACATTCAATGTGTTCGCACTTTAACTTCTGGTTTCTCCGATCAGCTTAAACACTGGTGGGATTCATACCTTACTCAGAACCAAAGAGATGAAATTCTAACTTCAACAAAAAATATTGAAGAACATATTCAAGGACAACCGCCATAAGCATAGCAAGAATCAAACGCTTTAAATATGCTTCTATATATCATTATGAAACACTTTATAGGAGATCCTATTCAATTTGTTTAATGAAGTGCTGAAATATTAAAATTTTCGATGTCCAACTCTTCATTATTTTCGTTGATATAAAGATATCTTCCTTACTAAAGTTTACTCCGAAGTGGATTCTCAACAGAATTATTGGAAAGAGAAGTTCATATGTGGTCTTCCTTAATTATTTGCAGAAAAGGTTTGGCAACGAATCAGAGACGCCAATAATGGAGACATTCCGTATCCTAATTTATCTTATGGTGATCTTATTTCTTATATAAATACAGAAGGATTAGCTTTATGTACTGATTTGAAACTTAAATCAAAAATCTCTAATAAATGTTCTAAAACTCGTAAAGAACTTGGAAATTTCTGTACTCAATATGGTTTAGAAAATCGTAGACCTCCTTCTTACAAAAGTAAACAATATTCCTGACCGTATAATAGGAAATCTTGCTATATTAATTATCGTAAAAGATATAAACCAAATCCTCTAGATAAATTTTATAAATGCCAACGTCCTACTAGAAACCGTACTAATAAGTTTTCGAAATCAACAATTAAATGCTTTAAATGTCATCGTTTTGGTCATATGGCTAATAAATACAAATTTAAAAAGAAAATAAATGAATTACCTTTGGATAATGAAGTCAAAGATCAATTAATTAACTTACTCATTTCAGAAAATGAACAAGTCGATGAGAATATAAGTGACAATAATTCTGAATTATCAAATAATGAAATTTATCAAATTGATTCCAGTGACTTTTTCAAAGAAGATAGTGACAATGAATGTCAAGGATTATGTTCTTGTAATAGTATTAACATGATCGGTAAAAATTCTTCTAAAATCATATTATAATTAATTGATCAGGTACAAGATCCTGAGATACAACGAACATATTTAACTCAATACAGGGAATTACTATTTCAAGAAAAAAAATGAAGTTCCGCAATCATTTAATATTAACAAAATAATTATAAAATTCGCACCTAGCAATTCGGCTATAACAATCTCAGATTTACAACGAGGATTGAATAAAGTAAAATTACAAATTAAAGAACTCCAAATGAACCAATACAATATTACATAAAAGGTTTCTCAATTACAAACTTCTCAACCTTCCACGAGTCGCACTGAACCTGATAATAATGAACATTATATAAATTAGATTAATCACATTGTGTATCAAAAATGATTAGTATTAATCAAACTTAAAATCCAAGATTTTGAATTACAAACTATTGCTTTGTTGTCTTCGGAGCAGATCAAAATTGTAGTCGAGAAGGAAATGTCCCTCCAAAATATTATGAGTTAACTCATGGACGTTTACATGCTGCTCAAGGAACATCTTTAAACATTCGTTATAAACTATTAAAGGCCCATATTTGTAATCAAGCTTATTGTTTCAAAACCTCCTTTATTCTAGTTAAAAATGATCATAAATGGTAATTATAGGTAAACCCTTTATAACTGAAACTTATCCTTTTGATGTTAATCAAGAAGGAATATATACTAGAATATTTGAAAAACAAGTTACCTTTCGATTCTTATCTCTATTAAGTGAGAAAAGTACTAAAATTCTCAAATAACATACTATTACTAAACAAATAAATATTATTCAAAAAAAGTAGTATATACAGGGTCTTCAATCAACAATACAACATAAACGAATAGAAGAACAATTACTACAATCTAAAATTAAACAGAAAATTCAGGATATCGAGGCATTATTTAAAAAAGATATTTGAGTGGATACTCCGAATGCATTTTGATAACGAAAAAGGCATATAGTCACTTTACCTTATAAACCCAACTTTCAAGAAAAGAATATTCCTACTAAAATAAGACCTATTCAAATGAATCAAAAATTACTAGAATTTTATAAAAAAGAAATCAAGAATTATTAGATAAGGGCTTAATTAGACCCTCTAAAATCACCTTGGTCATACTCTGTATTTTACGTTAATAATCAAGCTGAGAAAGAATGAGAAGTCCCAAGACTAGTAGTTAATTATAAATCTTTAAATGAAGTTCTCCAATTGATAAGATATCCAATTCCAAATGAAAGGGATTTATTGAATAGATTATTTAACACAACTATATTTTCTAAATTCGATATGAAAAGTGGATATTGACAAATTCAAATAGCAGAAGCTAATAAATATAAAACAGCTTTTGCGGTTCCATTTGGTCATAATGAATGAAATGTTATGCTATTCGGGTTAAAAAATGCTCCTTCTGAATTTCAAAATATAATGAATGGCATTTTTAATCCACATATCAAATTTATTCTTGTATATATCGATGATGTATTAGTATTTTCTACTTCAATAGATCAACATTTTAAGCATTTGCATACATTCTATAATGTAATTAAAAGTAATGGATTATCTATATCATTTTCCAAGATGAAATTATTTCAAACTAAGATACGTTTTCTTTGTCATTATATATTCAATGGCACAATTAAACCTATACAACAGGCTATAGAATTTACTGAAAAGTTTCCTAACGAAATCAAAGATACAAATCAGTTACAGCGGTTTTTAGGATGTCTTAATTATATTGCAGACTTTTTTCCAAATCTAAGACAATTATGTGAATCTCTTTACCAACGTCTAAGAAAAGATCCTCCTGCATGGTCTAGTGAATACCTCTATTGTCAAACAAATTAAGGACAAAATTAAATCTTTACCCTGCATACATATACCCCATCTTAAAACATCTCTTATAGTTGAAACTGATGCCTCTGATTTTGGTTATGGTGGGATTCTTAAACAGCAAAATTTTGATAAAAAGTAAATTGTACGATTTCATTCGAGTATTTGGATTGGCCCGCAAAAGAATTACTCAACTACTAAAAAAAATTATCTATTGCATTATGCATCTTAAAACTTCAAGATGATCTCTTCAATAAAAAGTTTCTTTTATGCATTGATTGTAAACCAACTAAAGAAATTTTACAAAAGGATGTTAAAAATCTTGTTTCTAAACAAATATTTAAGCAATGGCAAGCTTACCTATTTGTTTTTTTATTTTGAGAATGTTTATATAAAGGGAGAAACCAATTCACTTCCTGACTTCTTCACAAGAGCTTTTTTGCAAAGGAAGAATGAGTGAGAGTCATGACTTTCACAAAAAGAGTGAGTCTGATAAGAGAATACTACCATTATCACATACTCAAGGATCCATATCTCCGACTACTCCAATGAAAACATCTCGGTTAGTATCTTTGAGTCCTTCCCAGTCCAGGTCCATTATACCATATTGTTTAAATTGGTTTGCAGCACTAGCTAATTTTCCTCCTTTACCATCTCCTTCAGACCCTGTCTCATATTCTCAAATCCTCCAAATTCAGCCACCTAAATCTTCCACTACTATTGCTACCAGTAGTCGACCTGTATATATGTCTCATTACTATGTTAAACCCCTTACTCATAAGGTTTTTCTTACCATTCGAACTCCCAAAGATTTCACAAAAGAACACGTTCAAGAAGATGTTACTCGATATTTACCTCAATCATATTTCTAGTCACCAAGGGATTCTCGAAAAAATTATAATTTCTACGGTAATATTCCTATTGAAACAAGTTCGGTTGAGATTATTGATCGAGCTAACCATGATACCCCAAATCACATTTCTTTTTCTAACTGTATTATCCACAAAATTGAGCATGTTGACAAATGGAATAATTCCAGAACTCAACTTCGTCATTTTTCTTCCAATTCTTCATTAGGATATAATTATCAAGATTATATGGATGCCTGGTATTATGTCTTTTATCTTCGTCCTTACAATCACTCATGGTTTATTCAGTTCAAAAAACTTCATCCCACTGATCAATGGTCTATACCTGTATGGATTATTGATTTATGGAAACCCATCGGTTTAACCCTAAAAATATTTCCAACCGAGGTTCAAGCATATTTCCAAATTTACAAAGGTTCCCTCGATGTTGATTTTTCTATTCTCTATGAGATTTACTTCCATCAAGATTATCAAGTTCCATGGGTTTTATCTTGGGGATTCGAGTATAGATGTCCCAATGCTGATGAGCCTGCTGAAGTTTATCGGGATTTCAAGGTCAAATGATGGCCTAAGTTCCAGATTGGTTTTGTTCCTCCCATTAGTACGCGCATGCCATCAGTTCCTCAACAGATATCTGCCCCAGATGCATCCTCCTCATTATCATAATCAACCATCGCTGATGCTCAAGTTCTCATTCTACAATGCGAAAAGGAAGCACTGGAAAGGGAAATAACGCTTCTCAAGAAGGACACGACCTCACCAATGCACCCCATCTATCAAGATTTTCAAGATCTATATGACGACATTGATGACGACCTACTTAATGATGAATGAAGAGAAAGTCAAAAGATTCCATAGCTATTTTTCCCCTATCTTTAAAAGATTCTCCATTATAGCAAAGGGAAGAATAATTGTGTGTCCTGTTGTATTATTATTCCAAGTTGAAAGCCCCAAAAATAACCTAGAGGGGGGGGGGGTGTGAATAGGTTATCTCAAAAATTCTCCGGATAGTGCAGTGAAGCTGTGGGGTAGTCTGCACTGCATGAGTCTACTGCAGTAATGTGAAAGTTTTGCAGTTGAGATTTTAGCTTTGTAAAGCTTGTCTTTTTGGATTTAAAGTTCTTCACTAACAATTATAGGAGTGATAATCAGTGCAGAAAAGTAAATGACACAGGATTTTATACTGATTCAAACATCTGCTACCAACAAGTAATAGAAGTTTAGTCCAGCATTTCCTTGGTCATGACCAGTGTAGTCAAGCCAAGAGGAGGTTCACTATCTTCTTGTTTATGGCTTACAAAAAAACCCTTTTACAACAAGATCTTACTTACTAAAGGATGAAGAACCTAGATCTTGCAGTGCTCTACTGCAGTTGTTGTTCTTCACTTGCAGACTAGTGAACCTTCTTCACAAAACCTAAATCTTAGATTCAGCTCACGTACAGCAAGTCTTCAAGGCTTCTCTTCTTTTGAAAGCTCTCAAATGATGTTCAACTTTTCTCACACTCGTCCCCTTGTCCTCTGTGCTGTGAGTCCCCTTTTATAGGCTCAGAGAACCAGAACCCGTGACTATACTATCTGATAGTGATAGCTTTGTCCTCTACTATAGTAGACTGATTTGGCTTCACCTTTTCTGATCCAGTACACATCATCTTTGCCTTAACTTCTCGTTTTTTATCCCTTCCTTGTTCCTTTCCATTCCAGCACAACTCATACTGCATCCAGCCTCATGCACCAGGTCTACTGCACACCTCTACTGCAATGCCTCTGCTGCATAGCCTCTGCTGCACCTCGACTGCATGAGCTCTGCTGCACAATCTTCATATTCAATCTTTGTGCAACTTCACTTGCACTAAGTACTGCAGGCAGTCTGCTGCAACTCTGCTCCCACTCAACAGCTTTCAAACCTCATCTGCTCAGCCTGCTAGTGTAGCCTCGTTTGCACCCAGCACTACACTCAGTCTTTGTCAATTCAGCTTGCATAATTGCACTGCAATATGGCTCACTTCTCTTTACTGCTGGAATTGGCTTTGAACATAGAAAGAATCCTGGATCATGAGACTGAGACCTTTAGCTGTTGTATGTGATTGATCTTTGGCATGTAAATTGTAGTTCCTCTAGTAGTCTGCACCACTTAGGTCGTCCGCACTCTACTGCACTTCTGTGTCTTGCTGCTCTGCTGCACCTAGCTGTACTATGCTGCATCTGCAGCCCTAGTCTGCAACTACTTGACTAACTATTACATCCTAAGCATCTAATGCATACATAATTTCTTCATAAGTTTTGTTCATCAATTTCTATATAAGTGGAGGGATTGCACATTCTTAACACAAGTTCTGAGTTGTAAAGTGTCTATAATGTCATGTCCTGAGTTGTAAAGTTTCTATGGTGTCTAATGATGTCAAGTCTACTGCCCCAAGTCGAGTCAAATGGTCACTATTGAAGATTCTTCAAGTCGTTATTGAAGACTGCGGACGATGCAGCATCAGATATAAAAGGACATCTCTCCCCCAAGACGAAGGAGGAGTTTTTCAGAAGAATTTCAAGAGAAAACGCAGAGTTTGAAGAGAATTGTAATTTTTGAGAGTCTTCACAAAATGAGTATTGTCAAATCAAGTCTGGATTGCTATGTAATCTTGTTTCTCCTGATGTACTATACTACAATCTCAAAAAAATAAATAAGAATTTTTATCTTCATTTATTGTTGTTTTTTTTATTTCAAAGACCTTTATTACCTTATTCTTTCTATTTCAAAGATCTATATCTATATATATATATATATATATATATATATTTAAGTACGGCGCGTTGTTGGTGCTGTAAAACACAACCAACTACGTGTTGCGATGCAGAGTAATCTCTATCACTTATTTTCTTACAAAATCAAAAAAAAAATAATTTTTAAAAACTAAATTCATCATCAAAGATGAAAATTGCTCCACATCACTTATTTGTCTACCTTGCATATCAAACATTTCCCTCTATATATATACCAAGGAATAATATGATGACATTTGGATTAAGCTTTTTCCAACAGAACCTCGTTACTGCGCACAGAAATGTAAAACCTAGAAACCTCCCATTTACTACTTTGTAGGACATTCTTGAACCTCTTCCAAGTGCGCCTCCACGACTAGGGTTCTCCTCCTCCCCTTCGTCTTCTTCCCCATCAATGGTGGCTCCGGACATCCTCGGTGACCGACAGTACGGACAAGACGTCCGCACTCAAAATGGTATCACTTGCCCTCCCTCTCTTTCACTCTTTCTCTATATCGAAGCGATTTGTTTGGTCTTCGCTGTCTCACTTGTTTGAGATCTTTCACTGTTGCTATGATGTAGTTGCTGCTTGTCAGGCGGTTGCCAATATCGTCAAGTCCGCTCTCGGTCCCGTCGGCCTCGACAAGGTTTTTGCTTCTTTTTGAATCGGAGTTGTTTTTCTTTTCTCCGGCATATTGAAATGGTACTTGTTGAGGAAATGGAACTTGTTGGTGTGATTTCATTCGGCGGAGCAATTGTTTGGTGTATGGCTTATGAAAAAAAGTATTTTTCTGTGGCATTTGTTTCTGGTGTTAACTATATTTGGGTACTCTGCCTTATTCTTTTGTGTTATGCAAGTAAAATATCTCAGTGTTTATGATGTTGATACAATTCGAAATTGTGAAATTGGAGAAGTTCGGGTGGAAACAATTTAGATTCTTGAAGGGATATTGCAGTGTCATCTCTTTGGATATTCATAACAATGTGCTTGTACTAATTTATGAGATTGTTTTTTATACTAAAAAGTGACGCATTAAAAATTTTGTCAATCACCTTTTCTAGCTTTGGGAAATGTACCCGAAGCTAGGTCAATGTTATTGCCTGTCTCTTTGTCTTTTATCATGGGAAGCCACTCTCTTGTCCATAGTCTGTTTAGTTAGAATTTTGAATCTAACCTAGATGTTTAGGCATCAGGTGGACTACTGCTCGTAAATCTGGTGGTAGCTTTGGTAGGGGGTGAGGTAAGCAAGATAAATGTCAGCGATGGGTGTAAGTAGAGGGGTTATTGCTATTGTTTTTCTGAATTTAGGTGAAGGTTGTAATAAGTGGTAAGAAATGAATTCCATAATGAGTGGAACTCGGTGAGTTTTGGTGACTTGGTATTAATGCACTTGTTTTTTGCCAAATAGCAACATTCAGATGATAATAGTTCATATGTGTTGGACGTATCAAGCATGAATATGTGGAAGGCCTAATTATTGTGCTGTTTTACTAGTATGATTGCTTTCAATGTAGAAGATTTCAGCTCCTGGAGTGACTTGGTGTGCGGCACCTCTACACTTGAGCACATTTAAAGACAACTAGTAGACCAAAACATATAATGATGCTGTGTTTCTGCAGATTAAATCATAGTGAACATGTAGTATTGTCTGAGTAGTCTATTGAAAATCATCTTTGCTTCTGAAGACTTTTCCTGAACATGTTGTACCTCTAGGCCCTCTACACTTGAGTACATTTTAGAATTATGTATAGATGACAGGTTGGATGATTTATAATCTTCATATATGCAATTTCTGTCGGGAGAGTTGCTTTCTATTGATTATTTCTTGGTTTTGGACTTGATTGATTACCTAGATGTTGGTCGATGATATTGGTGATGTGACAATAACTAATGATGGTGCAACCATCCTCAAAATGTTGGAAGTTGAGCATCCAGCTGCAAAGGTAGGGTTCCCGATTGACTATTGCCTTTCTCTTTTCAAAGTAGCGCCAGACATAAATTCTGTCTTAATTTTTTTCCTATGGCAACGTCTTTCTTAGGTGCTTGTTGAATTAGCTGAACTTCAGGACAAAGAGGTTGGAGATGGAACAACATCTGTTGTGATCGTAGCTGCAGAGTTACTGAAGGTAAATATTAAATGTTTCTGCTAGATTCATACATATTAGTGTAGAAAAACTTTGAACGTGTATACTTTCTTTTTCCATTTATGCATCCCATGAAAAGATCTATGATTTGTGAAGTTCACTTTTTTCAGAGAGCCAATGATTTAGTGAGGAATAAGATCCATCCGACATCTATTATCAGTGGTTACAGGGTCAGTATTTTATTGGATTTGTTCTTTTATTATCTTTCTTAGTTCTAGATCATTTTCTTGTCTGCCAATAGAAGCTTTTCATCTGTATCATCTTATAATCTGCTACTGGGTAAGTATCATTGACGAATGATAATCTCTTACAGCTTGCTATGCGGGAGGCTTGCAAGTATGTCGATGAGAAATTGGCTGTAAAGGTAATGCCAGATTTTTAATAAGGAAGCAGATAACACGTTTTGTTGTTTTCATTTTCATGTTTTACTTTGACTCTTTGAGGCTAGTTTTGATGTAGAATGTATAATCTGAAAAATGTTTCTTCATGTAATAGTTTAGTTGGACGTCTCTTCTTGGCATGCTAGCACATATGATGAAGACTGTATCAACAAGTGTTACACTTGGGCTTTAAGTGCACATTTTGATGCAAACAGAATCTGGTGGGCTAATTTTTTACCCACTTGACATGCTAATACACGTACCTGGGTTAAGTTTGTAGCAACAAGTGCTATATTTGAGATACTGGTCATTTATGATGCAGCCGAAACCTAGTGGACTAGATATCGTTGGTGCGCAATGTAGTTTTAATCCATGAACTAGGGATACTCTCAACCGATGAGAAACTTGAGACAATTAATCTCTAGAAAGTTCTTATGTTTATTGGATGAATATAAAAGATGATGGTCTTTGGTATTTACTGTGAACATATAAGATATTTTGTGACTAAAGATAATCAATAATCTTAGTGTTAATCATACTTAATTATAATAGCATAAACATAAAGCAACTTGGTCAAGTATAGAAAACTTAGATATTGAAAAAAGCATATGCCCACAGTGCTTGTTTTTCTAGGGTTCAAATAATTAAGTTGCACATTACTTGAAACTCTTTGAGGTGTCTTGGCGTTGACTTGGTATATAAGAGAAGCAAAATAATTAATTTTATCCTCATTCCAAAAGGAATGTCTTTGACTTTGATGGTTATGTGGGATTTTCATTCTTCACTTAGATGAATGTGTTTCCTATAGCGAATTGTGGCATCTCTTCACTTTGCCTAGAATTTCCAAAATTGGAATTGAAATGTAGTCATTTCCAAACTTGTGGTGAGATGAACTTTTGAATCATTGCAGATTATCCTGTGATGAGAGGAACTTTTGAATCGGTGCATAGAAGAATATCCGCCTACTTTCTACTCTTTGATTATTGCCTATTTAATTCCAAACCTCATTTTTAATCTGTATTTTTGGACGGTGAAGGACTTGATAAAGTCTGCAACCTAGGTAGATTTACTCCCCAAGAATTAGGGTTATATTGGTCATTGGCGAATTGGCATAAAGGACAAAAAGGAGATGATCAACTTGCGTAATTTTCTAATGTGAGAGTTAATTGTAGGTCTCAGTGACATTGGGTTTTCTTTTTCTTTCTTTTTTTTTCAGGGTATGGAGTGACATTGGTTTGTCGTAGTTAAGGACATGAATACTCTGTTATTTTTATTCTGAACAAGCACCTTGATGCATGGGGTCTTATTAAGTTTACTCATTTCTCTGATAGTCAAGGTGTATCTCGATTCTCAATTTTGACAATTCCATGCATTTTGTTACAAATTAGCTCAAGTTTGTAATTTGGCTAAGTTTGACAACCATACCCAGAAGAAAGTTCCATAGGCCCAAATATGTCAATCAGGTTTCCGTTTCTTGTTCTAGTGAATTCTTCAACATTGTTGAATGCTCTCTTGATTGTCCCGGAGGATTACTGGCTTGGAATACTGTTGTTTTTCCTGTATCTGCTAACATTTTGACCAGGACTGTACCTTTGTGGTGTTTATGCTTTGATGGATCTATTCACCTTCTCTGCAGATGTGTGTGTCAGTTTTCTATGTACTATATGAGTTATCATATGCTAGGAACTTAAGAGATATCTACTTTTTGTGCTGTTGGCTCATTTTGTAGGTTGAAAAACTTGGAAAGGATTCTCTTGTGAACTGTGCCAAGACAAGCATGTCCTCGAAGTTGATAGCTGCTGACAGTGACTTCTTTGCTAATTTGGTATGTTGTTCTCCCGACATTGTAAAGTTCTTTGTGAAGACATTGATTTAAGAATGAACGGATTTGTTCATCTTCCTTAATTGTCACATGATTTCTTTTTCTAGTGCATTGTGGTTGATGGCTCTTGATAAACACTCATGACAAATTGTACTTTCCTTAGAGTCTGTTAAGGTTTCCCGAAAATATGGTGAATGCTGACAATGCAAACTAAAACCCATTCTTATGTCAGTTTGGGTCGTGGATCATATTTTTGGCAGGCCCATAGGTCCAGTTTCAGTCAGTCTGAACTGCCGTGAAGTCTAACCGAGGAGTAAGGGTGTTTTAAGGGTCTTGTCTTGCATATACTCTTGTAATCGATCTCTGTCATTGACTCATGTTGAGTGGAGACAAAGATCTAGATTTAGATAATACTTTCTGGGGTTAATGACACTAAGTTATATTGGCCCAAACCACTTTTACTTCTCTGTCTCTGCCCTTATCTAATAGGGTACAGATAAAACAAGATATCAGTTGGGATTATTATTTCTGTCACGAGGAGTTCTTTCTGATTTCATTTATGCATTTGTCCTTTTCTTGGTATGTTTTTTATATAATTTTGGGCAGGTTGTGGAGGCAGTACAAGCAGTGAAGATGACAAATGCCCGTGGTGAAGTGAAATACCCCATTAAGGTTGGTCAATTTTCGTGCTGATCCTATCCTTTTGTTGCCGAGGCTTTTTGGCACATGCAGTTTGCAGCTTGTTGACTTGTGTTATCTTAAATGCACCGATTGCATCATTTCATGGCATAATTTTGCAGGGCATTAACATCCTTAAAGCTCATGGAAAAAGCGCCAGAGATAGCTACCTCCTGAAAGGCTATGCTCTAAACACTGGACGTGCTGCTCAGGGTATGCCCACTAGGGTTGCACCAGCAAGAATTGCTTGTCTAGACTTTAATCTTCAAAAAACGAAGATGCAATTGGGTGT
>JAOVYX010021734.1:0-15417 GCA_035668315.1 Drosera spatulata
ATTAAATCATTTAGCACGATTTATAGCTTTAACATATGCAATAAGGTGATCAATCTATATAACATATGTATTTAAGTGTTCAAATAGGTTTCATGCAACATTTAATCATCAAACATGTTCTGGTTTTTAGTTATAAGTTCATAATCTCATGATCTATACATCCTAAACGCATCAACTCATCCCTAATCTCAAACTACTCACACATAATCATCAAATAACGCATGGAATCCATTAAATGAAAGCACAATAACATTCTGGTCAGGTAATGAAACAAGAAACAGAGGTTATACAGCGGTCAAATGTGTCCCAGAGCGAATCCGAAGCCTAATCTCAACTACATGTATTAGTGTATAAAATTAAGGCATAAATCATCACATTACTTTACTCAAGTTATAGATTTAAAAACAAAATTTTTATGTTTTGATTTTTTTTTTTGTATGGATAACTGTTTTAAAAAAAATAGTAAAAGATTCTAAATAAGCAACTAAAATTCCCTAAAAATTCCCCTAAGCTAAAGCCCGCGACGCACTGTTCATCGCACTGTTCATCGCACTGTTCATCACACTGTTCATCGCACTGTATATGAAACCGAATGCGGTAGTCACACAACTTCAATTTCACACAAAGATGATTTATTGGTGTCCAGTTGTCACACGATACACAAGATAGGGTACCATAATTAAAGCACAGGCAGACGTGACTCGATCACAGAGTCTAATATCCCACGAGCCTACAATACCAAAATCTTATCCTCTACTGTTCCCCAGCCTTATCCTTTTGAACTTATTACAACTGGTTCGTCGGGAATCCCGCTTAAAAATGATCTATGTCGTCATAAATCTCGCTCACTATTTCACCAAAACCCACTTGCCACTTGCCATCTTTAAGATACTTCTCATTCGGCTTTCCATTTATGAGCAGATCCGTATACTTTTCTTGTAAGAATTGGAACTCCTCTTGAGGAAGGGATTTCAGTAAAATCTTGGCCTGAAAGATCGGGTGCTTAAAGCATTCGTTCAGGTCGATAGCCCTTGGCAGGGTGTTATCATGGATCCAATCGATGTGTTCACACAGGCGGGTCTTATTGTGATAGCGAGGTGTCATTTCTAGTACGTCCTCCACCTCCACTTTAACTCCGAAATTCATTCTGCAACATTATGACAAGTACTTGCTCAATCAGTGTAATTAAACCGCTGTTACTTGTAATACTTTCGTCCATACGCTCCTAATTTATGCTTCCCCTAGATTCTTTGTAGACCCTAAACTCTGATATCATTTTGTAACGCCACGACATTTTTATTGTTTATAGATACGTGACGTCACTGTCGCTACAGATAGATATCCATAGCAAGGCAATAATTATAAAGAGTCTACTGACAAGAATAAGGAGGAAGCATACACTATTTATTATTACATAATCTCGATCTCCATAGTACATAATACAACCACCAAATAACACCATTCAAACGCAGTTATCATACAATAATCCAAGTCTTCATTCCAACAGTAGAAAGTACGACAAGTCAATTATTACAATTCCCATTGTCTGACATTAAGGTTCAATTATTACAGAACAAGGTTCTCATCACAGTAACAGGAGGGACCCATCATTGACTCACGCCTACTCTGAAGCTTCCCCATCTCCATCAATACCTAACCATAAAGGAAACAACACCAAAGACAAAAGGAAACCCGTGAGCAAGGAATCGCTCAGTAGACCCCTGGTACTGTCAACGACAAGCCTGCACATGCGAAGACCCTAGCACATGGGTAGCTGTCGCTTGACAGTATATTAAAACCCCACTAAACTCAATGTCATCGTTTTCTCCTTTCGGTTCCCCTTTTCATTTAATTGTTTACTCTTGTCTGACACTTTTAAATTTATTATTCCACCTTTGACCACCAAAGGATCAGGTCAACAACAGTCTCAAATCAATCAGTGGAAACCCCTTCCACTCCCAACACGAGATCACATCAGCACATCGTCGAATGGCTCCTTGCAAGTAACTGCCCAGCACCCGTGTTGCCAAGGGGGCTAAGTCCTGCCGCAACCCTGGGTCCCTGCAAACATTGCCCAGCAACCCCTAGTGGCATACCTGCAAGCATGTCCAGCATCTAAGTCGCCAGGACGATCCCATGTCCCTACACAACTTTCGAGTCCCTGCAAACTAGTGCCTAGTGCCTCGACGACCTCATCACACCCATCTAATGGAACGATAATCCTTCCCCTAACACATCAACGCATCGTCGATTGGCTCCCTGCAAGCATCTGTCCAGCTTCCGTGTTGCCAGGGGGGCTAGTTCCTGCCACAACCCCGGATCCCTGGAAACATTTGCCCAGCAACCCCTAGTGGCATACCTGCAAGCACGGTCCAGAATTTAAGTCGCCAGGGTGAGCCTATAACCCTGCGTAACCTTCGAGTCCCTACAAACCGGTGCCCAGTGCCTCGACGATAATTCTATATCTCCGCAAGGGACAACAATCCTTCCTTCGTCCCAATCTCATCCTCGCATGAGGTTTAACATTTTTAATTAATTACAGCGTATCACTTTATTCGTCCCATCATTCTATTCGTTCATTTATCCATTCTTAATTAGCATATACATTAAACTTAACCCATCATCTATTTTCGCGTATTCATCGACGATTCATTATTATAACTAAATACATTACATTTAATATTATTCGCATTGAATCATTGTCAATCATTATGCTAACAGTAATTATCAATCCAAACAATCATCCCATACTCAATCCTCATCTCCCAAACTCACCGTAACTTGTGGATCATCGTCTCAATATAGTCTCAAACTCCATCAATTCACATTATCACACATCAGGACATCATAAACAGTATCAGTCATGACCAAGGGATTTAGGAGGGCTTGGGTTAGGATCGGTGGTGACAAGGAAGTGACTGGCAACGAGGGATGAGCTGCGGGGCCGGGTGGCGTTGGGCAGCTAGTGCCTGGCTGGGCAGGGGTGCTGGCAGTGGCGTCGGCGGCTGGAGCGCACACGGCTCGATTTGGGCGGATCCGGCCTTGGTGCGGCTGGGGACGAAGTCCCGGTGGCTGGGCGGCGTTGATGCAGCTGCTGGCGGGGTGGCCTGGCAGCTGGTGGCGGGAAAACGTGGTGATGGCAGTGGCTGGCCGACGGCAGTGTAAGGGGAGAGGAGAGGAGAGGAGGGGAGGGGAGGTGGGTGGCAGGGGCTGGCGACGGCGAGGCTCTGGCTGGGGGACAGGGGGAGAAGGGAGAAAAAGGCAGGGGAAAAAGGAAGAGGGGATAAGGGCTCGCCACGTGTCGTCCTACAAGTATAGTTCGGGATTACGTTATCCTTTAGGTTTATATTTGGTATAATTATTTTATCAAGTCGTAGAGCTAAATATATCAAAATTCTCACAATTTTATAACGAGTTCATATTTTTATTTAAAATGTGGTTTTGAGAATAAAATTTTTAGCACTTGTATGTGACTGTACGTTTCTATTTACGTTCGTCTTAACGTTAATTATTAATGCTAAAAAAAAATAATGTGCTGATATTTTAGGTTATTACAAACACATTGGAAAGACGACGATAAATTTGATTATGATGATGACAATAATTAAGAGAGCATAAAAACTGAATGAAGAAGAAAATAGCGTGATGATGATAAACCAATATAATATGAGGAATAAATTGAGTGGAGAAGGAAGATGAGAAAGAGGACGATGGAGTAATAAGAATTAGGAATCTGTGATGTGAAGTCTTGAAAAGTTTTAAATATTTCGTTATGCTTTTTGGGAAAGAAGCAGATTTAGGGATATGGAAAAAAGAGGAAATTGAAGACACGAGTAACATAGGAAAGAGATATATTTCATTTTGAAAAAAAGATCCAAATGGAAATTCATGAAATTAGATATAACTATTTGATAAATAAGTTTTAAAAGTGACATTAATTGATAATTCTGAATTTAAAAGATCAATTCTTTTTCTAATCCCTCTCAATCCCTTCATTAAAACTTACAAATATCATATCTGAAAGACGGATTTTGGGTTATCCTCTTAATCTCTTTCTCTCCTTCTAAATTAGATCTCACAAATAGTCCCTTCCTTCACTTTACTTCACCGTCTTTCACCTCCTCTCCTCAGCTATTACAACTCACATACAAAACTTTATATCAAATCGATAGCATTTTATTTCAGAGAAAAAAAAAAATACTCCCTTCGTCTCAAAAGAATTATAATTGTTTGACTTAATACGATAACTTATGTATCTTGATTTTTATTATAAAGATTAATTTGTACTTTAACTTGTGTGAGTGAGAGAAATAAGAAAAAGTAGTGGGATGAATTGATGTGTTATAAAATAAAAGGTAGAGATTAAATGGTTTTTTCAAAATTTAGGGATTAAATGATTATTTTTATAGTTTTGGGGAATAAAATATAAGCGGATAATAATTAAAAGGATTAAATGCTACTTTCTCATATAAAAATATTCCAATTTGAATGGACATCCTAAAAAAAGTTATTACAATTTAAATGAGATAGAGAAAATATTTAATTAAACATATTTTCTCATATTGTTTTATAAAATTTTATTTTAATTTCTACCATCATATAAAAAATATAATATAATAATTAAATTTAATTTTTATATCGAATTAAACTATTACATTTGAGGACAAAGTAATTCTTCTGCGACATAGGATACGTGAAATGACGTTAACGAGGATCTAGAGTCGCTCGTCTGTTTGACGGACCAAACCCTTTCCTCAGCATTCTTCCATCGCCGGCGACCACACACACCACCGCTTCGCCTCTTCCATCTCCCCTCTCTCTTCCATTCCAATCAAACCCCCAAAAATGTCATCCATTTTCAGTCGCAGATCCCTCCTCCGCCTCCTCTCTTCTCCACTGACCCGGCCCATACCCATTTCTTCGATTCCCGATCCACCGGGTTCGGTTTCCGGGCCATTCCCCTTCTCCTCATATTCGACCCAGTCGAGCAAACAACTGCCCGAATACGAGATGCCAACGGTGACATGGGGAGTCGTGCAAGGCAGAAAGGAGAAACTGGTCTCCAAAGTCATTATCTGCGACTACCTAAAGGGTTTAGGGATCGTGACGGATGAGTTAGAAGCGGTCGAGTTGCCCTCGACGGTGGATGTGATGAGGGAGAGAGTCGAGTTCTTGCAAAAGTTGGGGTTGACGATCGACGATATAAACGAGTACCCATTGATGTTAGGGTGCAGTGTTAGGAAGAACGTGATCCCCGTGCTGGGGTACTTGGAGAAGATCGGGATTCCAAGGGCGAAGATGGGCGAATTTATAAGGAAGTACCCGATGGTGCTTCACGCGAGCGTCGTGGTGGAACTGGTGCCGGTGGTGAGGTTTCTGAGGGGTTTGGATGTGGAGAAGGAGGATATAGGGTATGTCTTGGGGAAGTATCCCGAGTTGTTGGGGTTTAAGCTGGACGGGACGATGAGCACTTCGGTTGCGTATTTAGTGAGTATTGGGGTTAATCCGAGGGACATCGGGCCGATGGTGACTCAGTTCCCGTATTTCTTGGGGATGAGGGTCGGAACGATGATTAAGCCTCTCGTGGATTATTTGGTGTCGCTGGGGTTGCCGAAGAAGATATTGGCTCGCATGTTGGAGAAACGAGCGTATGTTATGGGGTATGATTTGGTGGAGCCTGTGAAACGGAATGTTGAGTGTTTGATTAGCTTTGGTGTGAGGAGGGAAATGATTCCTTCTATCATTGCGCAGTTTCCTCCTATCCTTGGGCTTCCGTTGAAAGCGAAAATGTCTTTGCAGCAACACTTCTTCAACTTTAAGTTAAAGATTGATCCGGATGGGTTTGCCAGAGTCATTGAGAAAATGCCACAGATAGTAAGTCTTAACCAGAATGTGATTATGAAACCTGTGGAATTTCTCCTGGGTAGGGGCATTTCCGCCGAAGATGTGGCCAGGATGGTTGTGAAATGCCCTCACTTATTGGCACTACGTATTGGGCTCATGAAGAACAGTTTCTACTTCTTCAAAAGTGAAATGGGAAGACCGATAAAGGATCTTGTGGAGTTCCCGGAATATTTTACTTATAGCTTGGAGTCACGTATCAAACCTAGATATCAGAGACTTCATAGTAAAGGGATCAGGTGTTCGTTGCCGGGGTTCCTCAACTGCAGTGACCAGAGATTTGAAGAGAGACTGCAAGGCGATTACATCGAAGCAGAGAGCACAGGGCCCTCTTTCTACATGGGTGGACAGTTGGAATTGCCTGGGAATGATGTTGTATCCGAGGAAGATGATGACAGTGATGATGAAGTGCTATTTAGGCGCACGGTTTCACTTTAAATTTTGTACCTCTGGAAAGATGTATCTGCGGAGATGGTGGAACGATGGTGAAGTGTGGTAGCCTCTAGAGGTGCACCATTTCCCTCAATTCGTTCATCTCATAGTTGTACAAATTAGCAATTTTTATATGGCAATCAAGTGCTTCTGTTTATGCGCTGGTTGTGCTTGCTTTGTTTATGGACGACCCATCTACTGCTGACAATACCTTCACAACTCGATCGTTTCAACATCCAATTATTTGGAGGCCGGATTCTATCATGGGATCATACTTTCTCGGTTGGTTGGTTGCTTACTCTTCATTTCAATCCTCTGTTGCTGATATATTCATCTTTCCTACTTCTGTTCTGTCATAAGACATGTAAGATGCAATGATAGTTTCTTCTCTCTCAACCGGCAAGCTGTTTTCTTCTTCTTTTTTTTTTATGATGAGGGTGTCCGTACCAGCTCGTGCGCACCTCGATCAATCCCCCGGACACTGACAAGACGTCCTCTCATCAGCATCGGGTAAAGCTTTGATCGAAATCAACCAGCAAGTTTTCATTAACATCAAACTTCCACATTACAAAATACTGACCATATCGATAATCCTATACAGTAATTCCATCGTCCATTTTACCTATACGTGATATACTTCACCTATTACATTGATTGCCTAGCTATTTTCATAACCGGTTCTTCTGATTCCAATGCTTTATTTTTTAACTGCCTTCTATTTCTTTCATTCCACACTTCATATAGCATCGCAGCAACCAGTCTTTGCACCTTCAGTTTGCCCCGTGGTCACTTTGTGCATGCATGGAAACCATTTGTCCCATTCATACTCCCTCCTTTGCACCTGCATCTCGTTCATTACACCAGCTAACGCCATTCTTGAATATTCTCATCTGAAGCAATGGTGAGAACATGTCTCTCCTGCTGTGTCACATAAGACGCATGTACCATCCACAATCAAACCCATTCTGAACAACCATCCCTTCGTTTGAAGTCTGCCTTTGATTATTAACCAAATGCTGAAGCCATGCCTTGGCTTAATCCCCTTATCCCACACATTCTTCCGCCAAGATGCTTTCGATTCATATTGAGCTATGGCATTATAGATAGCAGATTCAGAAAAAGGATGCTTACCCTGCCTCCATTTCAACAGGAATAAGGATCTGCATTTGGTGAAGTGCTTATCTCATTTCTCACAGTTAACAGAGACTTCCATACCCACGAATCACCTCCTCCTTTGAATATCCCATATTTACTTTCCTTTCAGATAATAAGAATTTGTCCATCGAATCCACAATGGATCCTGCTTCTGAGCCAAAGCCCATTTATTCTTCATCAGTTCATCAGCATGACCGTATTCCACAGCACTAGCTTTTTAGACCAAGACCCCCGCATTTCTTTGGTATACAGACATCATTCCAAGAGTAGTGATAGTTTCTTGTTTTCTGCTTTCTGTTATTTTATTGTTTCGTGGGGGTGCACGAGAGTGGATTGGCTTCAATGTTTAGTGATCAATTTATGCTGATGAAAAAGTTCATTATTCAATCAATCTACTCTTTGGAGGTCCTTTTTTTTTTTTTAGTTTTGAGTTGATCATAATCCTATGACGATGATATATTCAGCGATACCCCCTAACGGCCTTCGGATGCCTCTAATATATACCACCCTTAAGTCGTCAAGTGATCTAGCTGAAAATACAGCTACTTATTCAACAGTGGGAAACATAAAAAAGTTTTACGTCTCAAACTTCTGAGTCATCACCTCGTCATTTGATGATTTTCATCAACTCGTCATTTGATGATACCCAATGGTATCCAACATGTCATAGACAAATGATCTTGATGGCAAAAGCAAAGAAAGAATCATTGTTTCCTTTGTAATGACTTACAGCATTTACCAATTAAGAAGCATTCGCAAATTCCTTGGATACTGTAGCAGAAGGTGTATGGATATGCCTATAAGAACAAGATACCATGAGTAAAATGGCTAGCAAGTAATAACCGCTAGATATCCAGTATATGGCAACAATCTCTTCAGATTACATTTTGAACGTCGTTATTCAATGTTCACTCTCATTTTTGATTTTTATATCTAACTTGTGGTGTGCTTTCTCCAAGAACACTATGTTAGTAGGTTAGTCCAGATTAATCAAAACATAAACAGAATAAGAAAACATGGAATAGTAAGCTTAGTCGAGGCGAGGAAACCCTCTGTTCTTAATATAGTATTGTCCCGTCCTGATACTATCGGTTACTGGTAATCTGTCTCCTAACATACAAAGGCTAAATAAAACACTTTCGAACAGGAGCACACCAAACTCAAAAGAAACGTCATACCCTTTGGTGTTCTGAACTCTCTCGGACTGAACTCGAACACTGGATGCAGGAGATAGTGGACGCTAGAGGAAGAGAGAAAAAGGAATGCAGCGACGACTGAGGAGATTATGTGGGATTCATTGTGTATAATGCAGGTTTTGAAAGCCTGTATTTTTAGAGCTGGAAAGGCTCTGATTTTTGGAGGGAAATGCAGCAGATGGATTTGGAGGAAAAAACGTGACACTTTAGTAACTGTCCACTCTATTTTTGACTAGATTGAGGTTGACTGGGCTCTTGGATTGGGCCTGGGCCTGGGCCTGGACTGTGCATGAGTAAAAAATAATTTACCAGTTGGGTCGGTCCACACGCGCGCGACCTAACCCAATCCAATCCGATCCGAATTGAGCCGAGCCAGGCCAAGCCGACGCACGCGCGTGTGTCTTGGACAATGCCTAGGTCATCTCCCTTCCATAAAATTGGGTACCCCTTGGGGCCCCAACCTCATTTTCATCCTTAAGCCTTATAAGGGATACCTACCCTTACAAGAATTTTAATGTAGTTAGCACCCACTTTCCACCACAACAACATTACACACCACCAACATTAGGTATTAATTTTTCATTCCTCCGAAATCGGTTGATAAAAATTAAACATACTAATTCATCTATTTCGAAGTAGTTTATAAAGAGCCCATAATTGTAATATTTCGATATCGAAAACATACATAAAATATGGTACAAAGTTGACCGATTTCCCATAATCCCCCACATGAATGACATTAATGCATGCAGACAGACTTTGAGAGAGTCCAGACGGCAAGATACTGCATCAGGAGAGGTAGCTTATGACTTTGATCCTTCCTTAGTGGAATACATCTGATTTACTTGGCTAGTCAGTGAATGCGATGTCTTAAACTGTCCAGCCGTTGATGTAAATCAAGACAACCGTACCCTCACAACATCTTACCTAACACTTTTAGGTACTCATGGTTGTGTCCATTTTGACCTTATATCGATTTTAATTCATAAGTGTTTTACATCTGGTGGAGGCGGCCCCCTCCTACACTTGCATAGGTGATCTGCCCACTTCTAGTATCCTGGCTATACCCTGTGGGAATCATTAAAAGCATAACTTATCCTATAACCTCTTTAGCAAGTAGCACTTTTCAGCCATAGGAATGGGTAGGAGGTAACTCCTAAGTGCTGTAACGAATTTTCATAGTTTCGTTGTCTCATTGAACCAGTTCACTTTCATGACTGATTGGGTTACTACTATGAGAATTACTGATCCACGGGTTTTAGTCCCATTCCCGTCGACAACGATGCTAACAGTTCTCTAGGTAAACCCTTCGTTAGCGGATCTGCAAGGTTTTCTCGTGACTTAACATAGTCAACGAAAATCACACCTCTAGAGATTAATTGTCTTATGGTCTTATGTCTCCGACGAATGTGCCAAAACTTGCCATTATACATCGTACTTTGTGCCCTTCCTATCGCCGAAGCACTATCACAATGAATCATGACAGCGGACACAGGCTATGTCCAGCAAGGAATATCCTCTAACAAGGTATGAAGATTCTCAACTTCTTCAGTAGCTTTATCTAATGCAATGAACTCGGATTCCATGGTGGATCGAGGTATACATGTCTATCTAGAGGATTTTCATGAGATACCTCTATCACCAACTGTGAATACATATCCACTGGTGGATTTAGTATCATCGGAGTCAGATATCCAATTGGCGTCACTGTATCCCTCTAATACAGCTGGATATTTTGTGTAATGTAATCCATAGTTCATAGTATATTTCAAATACCTTAGTACTCTGGTCATAGCTGTCCAATGGTTTGTCTGGATTACTATTGAACCAACTTAGTTTATTCATAGCAAATGCGATAATCGGACGTGTACTATTGCTGATGTATATAAGACATCCAATAATTCCAGCATACTCATTTTTGGGATACGGGTTCCCCACGATTCTTCACCAAGTGTTGACTAATGTCGATTAGTGTTTTGACAGGTGTACTATCATATGTATCGAACTTCTTTAATATAGTCACAATATAATAAGATTGTGACAAAGCAAGTCCGTCAGGTGTTCTTGTGATTCTAATTCCTAGAATCACATCTGCTGATCCCAAATCCTTCATATCAAATTATTTCATCAACATTTTCTTTGTATTCATGATAATATTATGAGTACTGCCCATTATTAACATGCCATCAACATATAAGCACATTATCACATATGCTTTTGGTGTGCTCTTGAAGTAGACACAATTGTCTTTTTCGATGTTCTTGAAACCATTTATTAACATGATTTTGTCAAAATTTTCATGTCACTGTTTAGGAGCTTGCTTAAGCCCATAAAGTGACTTAACCAATCTGTACATCTTCTTTTCTTGTCCAGGAACAATAAATCCCTCTGAGTGTTCCATATAGATTTCCTCCTCCAATTCTCCATGGAGAAATACCGTCTTGACATCCATTTGATGGATTTCAAGATTGTGAAGTGCGGCGATGGAAATAAGTATTCTTATTGACGTCATTCAAGACCTTCCCTTTGTCGGTATCCTTTAGCCACCAACCTGGTCTTATACTTATCAATCGTTCTATCAGGTTTATATTTCCTTTTAAGAATCCATATGCAACCCAATGTTTTATTACCTGGCGGGAGATCCACCAGCTCCTAGGTATGATTTTGCATTATGGACTGTATCTCATTGTTTATAGCTTCCTTCTAATAAGGAGCTTTAGGACTCGATAACGCTTCATCAAGTGTTCTCGGTTCTATTTTTAACATATATATTAGAAAATCAGGTCCATATTTTTTCGTTGTTTGAACCTCTTGGCTTTTCTAGGTTCCTCTTCTTGTGGAAGAGTACTACTTGAAGGATCTTGAGCTCGTTTATGAGAGCTCTCAACTTTCCCTTCCTTGCAAGGTAATATATCTTCAAAGAAGACAGCGGTTCTTGATTCAATGACCATCCCTTCGATCACTTTAGTATTTTCGGACCTATGAACCAAAAATCTATAAACACTACTATTGTGAGCATACCCAATGAATATGCAATCAATAGTCTTTGGTCCAATTTTAACTTGTTTCGTTTTAGGTATTTCAACCTTTTCCAAACACCTCCACACTTTGAAGTATTTTTAGGAAGGTTTGCGACCTTTCCATGATTCATACGAAGTTTCGTTTGACTTCTTGTGAGAAGTACAATTTAAAATATGGGTTGCTGTGAGAATAGCTTCCCCCCACATGTTCTGTGATAAGCTTGAATTCATCATCATTGCTTTCATCATCTCTTTAAGAGTGCGATTCTTGCGTTCAGCAATGCCATTGGATAGTGGTGAATATGGGACAGTCGTTTGATGAATAATACTTTTTTCAGAGCAAAACTCATCAAAAGGTGTTCTATATTCTCCACCTCTATCACTGCGAATCATTTTTATTCGCTTGTTAAGTTGGTACTCAACTTCATTTTTATAATGATGAAATACATCCAAGGCTTGATCTTTACTATGTAATAGATATACATAGCAATATCTCGTGTAATCATCAATGAAGGTGATAAAGTATTTCTTTCCACCTCTAGTTTGCACAAACTTTAAATCACATATATCCGTGTGAATTAAATCTAGAGGTGAAGAACTCCTTTCAACTGTTGGAAAGGAGCCTTAGTGATTTTAGCTTCCACACATACTTCACATTTGTGTGAATCAATTTCAAATGTAGGCAATAAGTTCAAACTTATCAATTTCTATAAAGAATTCTTGTTAACATGTCCAAATCTAACATGCCACAAGTTTGAACACTCAGTCAAGTAAACAGAAGACTTCTTTTCATTAATAACATTGTCACGGATTACAAGCATAACATTCATCTTGAACAAGCCATTGTCAAGATATCCTCTACCTACCTACATCCCAGCCTTAGAGAGCACAAACTTGTCAGGCTCAAATACGAGTCTAAACCAGCCCTAGACAAGAGTGGCCTAGAAACTAAGTTCTTCCTAATGTCTAGCACATGCAAGTCATCCTTTAGAGTTAGCTTCTTGTCAGAAGTCATCTTTAGGATGACCTTCCCAATTCCAACAATGGATGAGGCCGATGAGTTCCCTATGTAGACATCCTGTCCAGAAACTGGGGTGTATAACGAGAACATTTTCTTGTCAGCACAAACATGACGTGTGGCGCCAGTGTCCACAAACCATTCTCTCGGGTTCTCCACCATGTTGACTTCATAGACGAGAGCAACAAGAGAGAGCTTTGAGATCTCATCTTCAACCACGTTGAGTTTCTTTTCCTTAGGCTGATTGTTCTCCTTCTTTGGCTGACAACAATCCCGCATCCTATGGTTCAGCTTTCCACAATTGAAGCAGGTTCCGTTGAACTTCTTCGCCGAACTACCCTTCTTTTGATCATTGTTTGGGCGCTTTCTCTTCTTGTTTGACTCCACCAAATTGGCTTTTGCCTCTATTGGAAGCTTTCCTGCCTCTTCTCGGACAAACGGTTATCTTCTTTAATCCGTACTCTAACGATGAGGTCTTTAAGCTTCATCTCCTTGCGCTTATGCTTGAGATAATTCTTGAAGTCCTTTCATAGTGGAGGCAGTTTCTCAATGATAGCCGCCACTTGGAAGGTTTCATAAATCTTCATTCCTTCAGCTATGTTGTCATGAATGATGATCTGCAACTCTTGTACTTGACTAGCCACGGTCATGGATTCCACCATTTTGAAGTCGAGGTACTTTCCAACCACAAACTTCTTCTGGCCGACGTCCTCCGTCTTTTACTTCTTCTCGAGTGACTCCCATAACTCCTTAGTGGTCTGGACGGTACTATAAACATTGTATAGAGTGTTATCCAGCTCGTTGAGGATGTAGTTTTTGAATAGGAAGTCTCCTTGCCTTCATGCAATCTGTTCTAACAGCTTCTAATGGTCTACCTCTCCCTCAACAACCTTGTATGGCTCCTCAGTCAAGAACCTTGCACACTCAAGGTAGTCAGATAGAACAACATCTTCTGCTGCCATCTTTTGAAATCCACGCTGGAGAACTTCATAGGTTTCTTCAAATAAGAGGGAGGTGGCATGACAGTCGACATAGTGGTCGATGATGATGCCATTTCTTTCTGTATACATAACAAAAAATATGTGTTAGTGTGAGTACGAAACGACACTTCAAACACAAACACAAACAGATCTGATAGCACTCAGATTTAACAATCAAAGCACCATATAGGCTTGCTCTTTCCATAGGCGGTCAGATATAGTAACCGACCGATATCCATAGACAATTGGAAAGATAAGCAACGGATCCGTAGGCTTGAATCTGAGAGCAACCAGATTCATAATTTCAGAGTAATCTGTTTGTAGGTCATGTAATCAGATCCACAGATCTGTAGATAGACAATCAAACAGTAGACTCTTATCACTTTCAGAGTAATCTGTTTGTAGGCAATGTAATCAGATCCGTAGATCTGTAGACATGCAATCAAACAGTAGACTCTTAACACTCTAATTGATTAACCTGTACTCATAACACAATATTGTCTTAAAATTATAAGTAGGTTAGTCTAAATTATTCAAAATAGAAATAGAATAAGAAAATAGGGAACAATAAGAAACCCTCTGTCCTTAAAACAGTATTGCCTCGCCCTGGCGCTATCGGTTACTGGTTATATGCCTCTCAAGATAAAATGACTAAACAAAACATCTTCGAATAGGAGCACACCAAATTCAAGGAGACATCGTACCCTTTGGTGTTATGAACTCTCCCGGACTGCACTCGAACACTGGATACAAGATACAGTGGACGTCAGAGGAAGAGAGGAAAAGGAATACAGTGGCAACTTAGGAGATTATGTGGGATTCAGTGTGTATAATGCAGGTTCTGAAAGCATGTATTTACAGAGATGGAAAGGCTCTAATTTTTGGAGGGAAACACAGCAGGTGGATTTAGAGGGAAACACATGACAGTTTAGTAACTATCCACTCTGTCTTTGACAATTTACTTATTGGGCAGGCCCACACGCACACGATCCGATCCGATCCGAGCCGGGCCTAGGTCCTCTCCCTTCCACAAAATTGAGTTCCCCTTGGAGCCCCAACCCCTTTTTCATCCTTAAGTCTTATAAGGGATACCTATCCTTGTAAAAATTCCAATGTAGGTGGCATGCATTTTCCTCCACAACAACATTACATACTACCAATTTTAGATATTAATATTTCATTCATCCAAAATCGGTTACTAGAAATTAAACACACTACATTTATCTACTTCAAAGTAGTTTATAAAGAGCCCAAAGTTGCAATGTTCCGATATTGAAAACATACATAAAATACGGTCCAAAGTTGATCGATTTCCTACACTCTCATTATTGGAAGTCCACTATACAAGGAAGATGGTGTAGTTGCATAGTTCAGAACATAGTGATCTACACGAGATGCACTTCAGGGATTCCTTGTAGGAAATTATGTTTCACAACCTTCAACATGAGACCAGAAGGATAATTGATATTTGCTATCGTCGGACATTTGATAAGTCATCTGGCACTCAATGAGAGCAAACATAGGGTAGTGCACTGATGCCCTCTCATTCATTAGACTTGCATTTTCTTTCTTTTTTTCTTTTTGTTTGAATTTAGTTTAGTACAATTTGATGTTCATTTTAATACACATCTTCATTTTACTTCTGAAAAGTATCATCGTTATGACACGAGTGAGAAGTGGGGGGGGGGGGGGGGGGGTGGTCCAAAACAAAGGCG
>JAOVYX010021735.1:0-15417 GCA_035668315.1 Drosera spatulata
CCTCTTTTTTTTTCCCCCTTTTTTTGGCCATAAAATTCGTTTAATTTCCAAGTGTATCCCTTTTCTCATTTCAGGAGATGGTTACATTAAAGGTAGCCTAGGTGGAGTTCCTGCATCAACAGCAATTGAGAAAGTATGGCTAGTGGCTCAAGCACTTGGAGACATAGCATTTGCTTATCCTTACTCGTTAATTGTCCTTGAGATTCAGGTATAGTGCCTACCACATTTTGCCACGGCTTCTACTTCTGCTGCTCCAGTTCTTACTCATTCTATTGGTTCATCTAGTACAAACCCATATCTTTCTATAAGTGAAGTTGTAACTTGTTAGTACAAGGTGTTTGTTCTGTCTGCATGGATGATGTATGGAGTAACAGATTTCGCATACTTTTGTACCTAGTTCATTATCAGCTTAGACTCCTTTCAACTCCTATTGGTGGTTCTACAATGTATACTATTCACTCCCTCATTTGACTTCAGCAGTCCTGACTCAGTGATAATCCTTCAATCTTCATGTTACGTGATAATTTTTCAATGATGGTGCAGGACACCTTGACGTCTCCACCACCAGTCAGCCTAACCATGAAAAAGGCATCGGCCATGGGTATCATGATAACATCCTTGTTCTACCTTTTATGTGGAGGGTTTGGCTATGCAGCTTTTGGAGATGATACTCCTGGCAACCTCCTCACTGGGTTCGGCTTTTATGAACCATATTGGCTCATTGACTTTGCAAATGCTTGCATTGTTGTCCATTTGGTCGGAGGTTTTCAGGTAATAATTTCACATCTGTCGTGACCTTAACTCTGAACCTTATGCCAAAGAATTCTGCATAGGATGTGGTATGAGACAGAGTTTGTGTGCGGACACATCCTTTGTGCAAACCAAACGCTTGGCATGGCTGTCTCCCAAATTCCAGTGATATTGACCCATGACCATGCTCACCTCTTCTTCAGCTGATTCCCAGGTGTTCAAACCTGAGTTTCATGTTTCTTGTTGTATTTTGAAGGTGTACAGCCAACCTTTGTTCGGTGTGGTCGATCGCTGGTTGTCTGAGAGGTTCCCTGACAGTGGATTCATAAACAATCAGTATTTGGTGCAACTTCCGTTCTTGCCAACCTTCAAACTGAACCTATTTAGACTCTGTTTTCGGACCATCTATGTCGCATCAGGGACTGCTATTGCCATGGTATTTCCTTACTTCAATCAAGTCTTAGGACTGATTGGAGCCCTCACCTTTTGGCCCTTGGCTATTTACTTCCCGGTTCAAATGTACATCACTCAGAGGAACATTGAGTCATGGTCAAACCAATGGATCGCCCTTCAAGTCTTCAATGTCTTCTGCCTCGGCATCTCTATCTTTGGGTTGACTGGCTCGCTTGAAGGACTTATAACTGAGAAGCTGAGCTGAGGAGAACCTCCGGCGGTGAAGCTCTTGCGATACAGATGCCATGAAGGACAAGTATGTTTCGCCTTGCTTAGTTCGTTTCCTTTGGTTTCATAGCTTCATGCTGAATTTCCTCATGGAGTCTATGCGCGGAGCATTTCGCCCTTGTTTTTCAGGCCCATGCTCCAAAATTTCTTTAACCACAGTTGAATTTTTACTTCGTATGCACGATAAATATCGATTCTGTGTGTGTATCCATATAGCTGCATATTTGCATCATGATCACACAATGCATCATTTTTGTATTATTACCTTGATTCAAATCTGATTGAAACTATATTTATATCATCGGCCAATCTGAATTATTTGTCGTCGTCAGTTACGCTCTTCATCTTGATTCACTCTTAGATTGTTTGCGTATTTGGTTTCATCTCATTACCCTATTTAGGCATTGAAATAATTCGTCATTTCGATACCATGTCGTCGCTGAGGTTGTTGCTAATGCTTGAGCAGTTGAGCTGCATCGGCTCACTACAATCCTTGTCGTCTGTCAGGCGTCAGCTCTGTTATTTAGAGAGATTGATAAATGTTTTAAATTTTTAGGTGATGTCGTTCTAAGCCCTTCCGTTGCACCCATGATGAGATACGAGGGACCGAGATTTCCCAACATAACTATGAGTGGTTCATTACACAACTCTCAGATCTTCTCAATATTTGTTCGAAGAGTCATTCAGACGCTAAATTTGATATAGGGTATATCACACCTTGAGTTCATTACATTAATACACCTGAAATAAGAAACCAGAACCCAAAAAGTATTTAATCACAATCAACACAAAAATGATGTCTTTTACTTTCTCCATTCCGAATTATTTACAAGAGTTTAAAATACACATTTGTTTACTTTCTCCATTCTGATCAAATATTATTTTTTAAAAAATTATCGTAAAATATTAATGATAATTTAAATAATGTATTTTAACTTAACGTCAGTGACATAATTTTCTTACGTCATCAAAACGATAAATAAAATTTCTCAAAATAATTATTAAATAATATAATAATTAAAAATATTATATTTAATATGAAATGGATGAAGTATAAACACAACATCTTGAACCTTTCTAATAATTCACACCTAGAGTTGGTGCCATGTTATTAAAACAAAAGTGACCCATAATTGAGAACATAAAAAAAAGGAACCCATAAAACATACCCAAAAAACACAACCATGGTCAAGTGGTACCAAGTTCATACACAGGGACATGGTCATATACTCAGATAGGTTTAAGATTCTGCCAACTGGTCCTTTCTCCTCTTTGCCACCATCATGCTCTGTAACACACCACTGCACTAAGCATTGAGCAGCACACTTCACAGTAAATGTCTGTCCTCTCACTCACCTCTTAACCTCACCTCACCTGAATGGTTCATTCATCAACTAGATCTCTCTCAGTTCAAATCCACTCACAGATCCTTTACTGTCAATTTACCTCACCATAATATACTCCCTTTCACCATACTCAGTAGATTTTTGAGCACCCAAATGGCAAGACTCATTGCTCCCATGAAATTCGCATTTTGGGTCTAGCTGTTGAACTTCTGATTCTGACCCTAGTGTAATGTAATTTAGTATCTGGGTTTTCAATTTTTTTGCAATTTATGGTGTAAAGTTGATGAATTTATGTGTTATTTTTTGGTGGGTTGCTTTTAGATGTGGAGTAGAATCCTAGCAAGTGCTATTGTCATGTGCTTTCATGTAGTAAGATTCTGAACTATCTTGCACTCATCTATCATCTGCTTGTGTGTTGAATTTTTTGTTTCTTTTTCAACCGTTGTTTTTTAGCTGCTGAAGTGTTGCTGGGTTAAGTTTCAGGTGACCTGATCCATACCCAATTCAGATACCCTAATAATAGGTAACAAGGATTGTTTTTTCAGCGAATCGGGCTTCGAAGTTTCGATCTTTGTTGATCATTGAGAAGGTGCATTGATGGGTTTGTGTAGGAAGAATGAGGGTTTGGTGGTCTGGTTAAGGTTTGGGGGTTTGTTGTTGTGGTTGTGTTTGATGATGATGAGACCAGTGAGTGGTATTGGTGCTAATTGGGGTACACAGGCTAGTCATCCTCTGCCTCCAGCAACAGTGGTGAGGTTGCTGAGGGATAACGGGATTCAAAAGGTGAAGCTCTTCGACGCAGATTATGATACCTTGAAGGCTCTTGGTAGGACTGGGATTGAAGTTATGGTTGGGATACCTAATGACATGCTTGCTACTCTTGCTTCTAGTATGAAGGCTGCTGAAAAATGGGTGTCGCAGAATGTTTCGACTCATATCAGCTCGAATAATGTCGATATCAGGTGATTGTTGTTTTGATCCCTGTTGTTGTTTTCTGTCGAGTATGGTTGCGTGTGATGTGCTGGTTACTGTGAAATGAGATGTCAAGAGTATGGTGTTTCGTGGATAAGGCGAATCGATAGTTATCAAGGTCATGTTAGGATAGATTCAAAGACCGTAGTTTATAAGATCACAACATTGGTCTATCTGGTGCTTTTTTGCTAATTGCTGAAAGCTATCTGGTTTTTCATTTGCTTATGTGCATATGCTGTTCCCCTTGACAAAGATTCTTCCTCGCTATTCCGTTGTGTTCCTCGTCTTTCTCTTGCTGACTTTTAGATTGTGATATCTTGTAAACTCTAATAAACTGTTCTGTTCGGCCTTCCTGCAAGCGTAATCTAATCGAGCCTCAGATTCCTCGCCGATGTAAATATGTCTTCACTGTATCTTGTTTCATCTGATATATGTCCTGTAAATTTGTCTTGTATTAATGAATCGTCGTGATTGCTGCAGGTATGTCGCTGTTGGTAATGAACCATTTCTACAAACATACAACGGAAGCTTCATAAGCATAACCTTCCCTGCTCTACAGAACATCCAGTCCGCGTTAATAAAAGCAGGTCTCAGCAGCCTAGTGAAGGTTACTGTACCATTGAACGCAGATGTATACTCAAGCTCTACCAACCTACCATCTGGTGGTGATTTCAGGGCAGATATTCATGATCTTATGCTCCAGATAGTCAAGTTCCTGAATGATAATGGCGCTCCATTCACTATCAACATCTACCCGTTCATTAGTCTTTATTCCAACGCCAACTTCCCAGTCGAGTATGCATTCTTCGATGGCAAAGCCACACCCCTGAATGATGGTGGCATCAGCTACTATAACATGTTTGACGCAAACCACGACACCCTTGTTTGGGCACTACAGAAAAACGGGTTTGGGAACTTGTCCATCATAGTAGGAGAGATCGGGTGGCCAACTGATGGTGACATAAATGCCAACACCAATTATGCACAGAGGTTCAACCAAGGGTTCATGTCTCATATATCAAGTGGAAAAGGCACGCCGATGAGGCCAGGTGCTGTTGATGCTTATCTATTCAGTCTGATAGACGAGGATCAAAAGAGCATAGATCCAGGCCATTTCGAGCGCCACTGGGGAATATTCACCTTTGATGGGTTAGCCAAATACGCTCTCAATCTTGGCACCACGAATACAGGTGCCTTGGTTCCAGCAAAGAACGTCCAGTATCTGGAGCGTAAGTGGTGCATCTTGAAGCCGTCAGCCAAGCTGGACAACTCTTTAGTCGGGGATAGCGTGAGCTACGCATGTGGACTCGCTGACTGCACCAGCCTCGGGTATGGAACATCTTGCTCGAATCTGGATGCGCTTGGCAATGCATCCTACGCCTTCAACAGTTACTTCCAAACTAACGACCAGGACGACGTTGCCTGCAAGTTCTCGAACCTTGGGATGATAACAAAGAGCGATCCATCAACAGGGAGCTGCCGATTCATTATCATGATCGACCTTCCCATATCTGCTTCCCCTAGACGTCGTCTCATTTCGAGTGGACTTTCTGGTTTTGCTCCTATGATTATCGTCGGTTTGTTTATTGTATTATTGTGAATTTATGTATGACCCTGTAGTTTAGCCATTTCTTTGCAGCTGAGCTAGCCAAAAAATGGAGGGAGATCATGGAGTTGTTTGTTAGACTTTTGGATGTGATTTGGTAGGGTGGTCATGGTCATGTTTTGGTAGGGTTATGACAACATGTAACAAATTATCTATGGATTTGTCAACTTACCCATTGTTTCTCTGTGTTTTCTTGTATCATTTTCTATGTCGAAACGTCCTGTTTTTTTTTTTTTTCCCCAGCTGTGCATGTATGAGCTCGGCTGTATGAAACCCTGAAGAATATAGACCTACATGTAAACTCTAGATGAAGTACTAAGTTATTCCATCGTCCAAAACGGTGAGAGGTCGGATATCATTCAATACGTGCAAATTGTCATAGATTGTTTGCTTATATTTTGTTTCTGTTGGATGTCGTTCAGATGGGAAGATTGGGTTGAAGTTATAATCTAGATGGATGTGTTGGCGATGACAATAACTCTAGAGCATTGGCAAAACTTATCAACATGAGACGAACGGATCAACTCCTCTAATTTCTTCTTTTCCAAAAAAAAAAAAAACCCTTTCCGTTGTCATAATTCATCCTTACAAAATGCAAGGAAATAAACAAAGACTTAGGAATTGTATATTTTGAGACATCATGTGTCAAGAAATAAGACTCAGATTAAAATAAATAAAATAAAATAAAATAAAATTATTTTAATATTAATTAGTTTTTTATATATCAAAATCTCAATCAGAACATTTTCTTTCTCCAGTAAACCAGAAGAAAACGCCAAAACGAAAAACGAATCCAATCAACACGCTGAACCCAACAACGCAACGCAACTTCCCCCAAAACAAATCAGAGAAGACCAGCGCAGAAGTCTCTCTCCCTCTCTCTCTCTCTCCATTTTCGTTTTCATCGCCTCTTCTCTCTTCAATCCTCCCCTCGCCGCCCGATCTCCGCCGCCGCCTTCATCTGCTCGATTCCTCTGGTAATTGGCGCTATGCGGTTCTCTATTCGAATTCGTCGCATGATCTTTGTGCTGTCGCTTATTTGTCGGATCTCGTACCTTGTTGTTCGTTTTCAGAGATCGAGGTTCTTTTCATTTGTTGTGTGAAGGGGAAACATCATGCTTGTGTTTTTTTCTGTGTGAGAATTTTGAATATAAGGTGTACTGTTGGACAGCCATACGGGTTTCTCGTGTTTGGAGTCGGAATTCATTTGATGTTGAAGTTTTTTGTGGAAATTGATGCCATTAGTATTCGTGTGGTGGATTTTTCGGGGATCTTTACGGTTATGTTCGTGTGGGGAGTTGTATGCCGGGATAAATGATAAAATGGAGGTGTTGATGGTTGTTGACATCGTTTGGAAGGAGTTATAATGTTGAAATTGCATGAAAGAGGGGGAAAACAATCGGATTATGTCCAGGGAAACGGAGATCATGGTATTGTGAGGCTTGCCTTTTCCTCGTCTCTTTCTGCCTTGAATCCCCTTCCGATACAGACTTGATGCTAAGATGAAGATTATATAATCACAAAAGTAAAGGACATGAGGGGGATTTTGGAGGAAGTCATGCTTGTGATATGTTGCGGTCATTCAAGGTTTTCCACCAGCGGTAGTGCCCGGAAAATTATGGGTTTTTCCTAGTAGGATATCTGTTCACATCAGTTTTGGTGATGGATGAACCATTATGTTCATAAGGCTTGGATTCAATGTGCAATCATCCATATTCTACTCGTGGCACCTTCTACTGTCATTGCTACTTCTTTACAATCTAACTTGGATGTTTCTTAGCGTTTTTTTCTACAAGTGAATGATATCATGTGCCGCTAAAACTTGTAGAATCTTTTGACACCTGGTCCGGGGAGTCAGGTCTTGGACCAGGGTGGTGCTTCTGGCCCTTTATATTTCATCTTATCTGGGATGCTTAGAGTCAGAGTGTCAAACTGCGATTAAATGTATTCCTTCCTACAATAATGGCATTGATGAGGTGGTAGTTTTGAGTCTGAGTAGATTATGTATCTACTTTTATGCTAATGGTTGTCATTCACAATTGTCATGTTCTCACAGGTGAATGTCAAGATCTTCTAGTTCAATGGGCGTATGAATGTCTGGTTTATCAGCATCTGTTGCTCCTGTTTATTGTTAATACAAGGGAGTAAAAGCTGGTGTTCTGAATATTGTGGGGGTGCTATGGGTTATCTTGATTCGGTATTGTCATCTTCTAATCAAACTCATGCTGATGAATCCCCTGTCAGCGGTGGAGGTCTCAGGTTAATATATGTTTTCAATTGTTTGTGGTGAATGGTTCTGTTCTGTAGTAGTGTTATGCTTGTGGTCTGTTTTTTTTTTTTTTTTTTTTTTGCTCGTGTGTTTACTGACTGCTTTATTGATACAGTCAAAATGGCAAGTTCTCTTATGGCTATGCAAGCTCACCAGGAAAGCGATCATCAATGGAAGATTTCCATGAGACGAGAATTGATGGAGTGGAGGGAGAGATAGTTGGCTTATTTGGAGTTTTTGACGGTATACCTTTTTCTTCTCCTTTTTTTTTTTTTTTTAATCCTTCGTTACTTAATCTGTAATGGTAGTAGACTGTGGTTCTGCTTTCAGGAGAGACCTGCTAGCAATGCATAATTGGATATGTTATTTATCTATATCGAGGCAATGGTTTTCCTATTTTTTTGCACTACATTTTTTATTCTCGTATGAACCCAAAGTATTTCAAGCTTCCCATCAGTGTAATTATCATCAATTCATATACTTGCTTGTGCGTTTCTTGATTCCTCTAAAGTTTGTTTCTGGGTGAATTTCAGATGTTTGTCTTTGTGTTGCATATTTCAGGACATGGAGGTGCTCGAGCTGCAGAATACGTTAAGCAGCATCTTTTTAGCAATCTGATCAAGCATCCAAAGTTCATATCTGATACTAAATCGGCTATAGGTTCATCCTTGCTATGATTATCTTTGCTTCCAAATTGCTTTTAGTTGAAAAACTCACACTTGTTCATGTTCCACTTGCTTCTAATCAGCTGATGCATACAACCACACGGATACAGAGTTTTTGAAATCAGAGAATTCTCAGAACAGGGATGCTGGTTCAACTGCTTCGACGGCCATTCTTGTTGGTGATCGGCTTCTAGTTGCCAATGTTGGAGACTCAAGGGCTGTTATTTGCCGAGGTGGAGAAGGTAGGCCTTGTAAATGGTCGTCATTCTCTCTATTTGCATTAATTTCTCTTGTTTTTCCAGTCACTTTGTTTAGTAACGTGTAATATTTGTTGTATTATGCTATATCATATTAATCCTTTATATCTTTTTTTTTTTTTTTTTTGCAGCAATTGCTGTCTCTCGAGATCACAAACCAGATCAAAGTGATGAGCGAGAAAGGATTGAAAATGCTGGAGGATTTGTCATGTGGGCCGGTAGAGAAAAGTCTTCAAATTCATCCTTCATGGTCTTTGTTGCTTTATGCTTTTTTTCTATCGTTAAGTTTCTGATATGGTATTCGTTGATGTTGTGATTAGGAACTTGGAGGGTTGGGGGTGTCCTTGCTGTTTCCCGTGCATTTGGTGATAAGCTTCTGAAGCAGTATGTGGTGGCAGATCCAGATATTCAGGTGTGGAGGATTACTTGGTCGGAATTTCTTTGTCAAACTTTTGCTTCTTTCCGTTCTTTGTGCCATTGTGGTTTATTGTACCACCTATGAGTGAATGAGTGGATGTGGTAATAAAGGTCAGGTATATTGGCATTTTCTGATTTTGTATTGGAATATTTAAATAAACAGATGTCTTGCTTCTCCATCAAACTTTGGACATGCTGACACCTAGCTGTGCATATCATTATCAAGTGTTACCCTTACAAGACAAAAAGTGGACATGTATGCTCATGTTAGCACATATTTGAGACAATTTAGAAGTTGAAAAGGGTAAATTCCCGGGCAATCATGCATATAATCGTACATCTCGGGAGATACTTGTTCGAACTATTCAATTTTAGTTGATTTCTCAGCTTTATTACCTCTTTCTTGTCCTGGTTGAATTTGAAACCATGTATTTAGGTTTCTGCTGCAGGGTTTTAGATTTTTTCCCCCCAACTTTGTGCTTTCTGAACATGTGAAGTTTTGGAAACGAAGTAAAAATGAAAAAAATAAATAAATAATTTCCATGTCTCAGGTATAAAAGCATTAGATGTGCTGAGAGCTGGAACTCTATTGTTGAAGCCTCAGTTGTTACAATCATGCAACTTGGATATTTAGTCGTTCTTCTGGTTTTTTTTTTTTGGTTTTTCTTGCGAGAACAGAGATTTTATGAGTTCCGGAAGTTGATGTATACATGATTAAACATTATTTTGAAACTTGAAAGGTCTGCATTAAGAAAACAAGATGGCACGTGCCCACAGAGTGACTCCTTAGATATTCTGAATTTGTGTACGGTTGTGAATTCGCTATTTGGACACTAGTTCATAGTTGTATGACTGTTGCGGCCTGGATGTCGAACTAGCACTGGGCATGATATTCTTGAAGATGTGACTTTTAGGAAGTTGATGTGTTTTGCTTGATTATGTGACTTTCAGGAAGAAAAAGTTGACAGCTCCCTTGAGTTTCTCATTCTTGCAAGTGACGGGTTATGGGATGTTGTTTCTAATGAGGTTTGTCAATGTTTGTCATTCCTTGTTCCTTTCAGGTTATTTGGTTTGAAGAAAACATGGTGTGCATTGTCATAGTTTCTCACTTGCTATTTCAAATGTCGTCATATTCTTTCCTTTTCAGTCCAAAAGAACTCGGCCAGACTAGTATTTTACTGCTGCAATGTGGTTTGATGAAAAACCTACATGTCCTGTCTAGCCTACAACAGTGAGTAGTATTAGGGAAAATAAGTCACTCCGGTCGCACACTTAAATACTTACTATCATGTGTTCTAACAATGATTGATTTATGTCGTATAGCTCCTTGCTATTTCTGGTGCGGCATGATCAAGATATTAGAAGCGTTGTTGAGAATATGCTTATCACTTTTCCAATTCATCATGAACTTTTTACTCTTACGAGGTTTGATATCTGGTTGTTCAATCTCCATTATTAGTGATCAGCCTCTTGTTTTTTCATAGGAAGCTGTTGCTATGATCAAACCGATCCAAGATTCTGAGGCAGCTGCGAAGAAGCTGATGCAAGAGGCATACCAGCGAGGCAGTAACGACAACATCACCTGTGTAGTGGTTCGCTTTCTCTGCAGCCAAGGGGACTCCTCTCAGTCCCAATCCAACTCGAACTAAGTATTATTGTACCAGTTGCGTGCTGGCTAGCCGTAGATTGATTGTCGACTGAAGGTCCATGGCTTTGCATCTGAGATTGGAGGGGAGTTCGGCCTTACTCGAAGTTGGGGACGTGAATTTACACAACATAGAATAGGAGCTTTTAGTGCTATGCTAATTACTTTGGGCTTGGAAAGTTAGGATGGGAGGGTTAAATAATGGTTTACATGTTCACACTTGGTTTTATTTTGATGTGTTGCTTGGATTCCTTTGACGAGTTTGTCATCTATTGAGCTGTGAGCGTTTCCTTTCAAGACTTCAAGTGAGCTATTAACCTTGTTTTAATCATTTCTAGTATGATTACTAGTTGGTGACGAATCAGGCTCTCTCTATTAGGGTCTATTACACTGAGCATGTGACATTAACCTTGATCGTGAGGATCTATCATCACAAGTACACTTGAAAGTATCTTGACATATGAAATGTGGACATAGAGATGCCTGCTAAGTCCAACCTTTATTGTTAAAATGAGCGTATTTATTTTTAAAATTTAATACAAAAAATAATAAAAAATTGACATCATATAAAATTATGGTTTCAATGTTTGATTCTATTATATCAAATAATAACAAATTTTTTTACTATCATAACATTCTTGATTTATCGGTTATATTTTAGTGATCTACATAATAACCTACAACATTTTTCATTAAATTTTCGATAGGTTAGTTTTTCAGTTGAGTATTCAAACCGATTCTACATCATCCAATAATTCACACTTGGATGGGGTTAGATAGAAAAACTAATTCTACGTGAGTTGATTGGGATTTTCGAGTCACGGCAACAACTCAATATTTTTCGTTATAAACAGGATCTGAAGAGAACGAAATGTATACAATCTTAACCCATTTGAAATAACAAAGATACTATTTTTGAATGTCATCAAAAAATATAATATAAGATAAGATAAAATAAATAAGCAAGTAAATAAAATGAAAACAATCCTTAACTATCCTAAATTAAGATGCTAGAATTCTTTCTAACAATATTTAGAATACAATATTAAGTGTTATCCTACCACTCTTATTTTATTGCGCCATAAACGTTTATTCATGATAATATCTTTTATTAGTCCTAATAGGATCAATTCTTGATTGATAACTTTATCCCAATTCTTTTTTGATTTTTCCCTACCCCGTCTATGCCTCATCAAGTCTATAAATTCACATTGTCTTACAGAAAGCTTGTGGATTTCTTCGTATGACATGACCAAACCATCTGGCCTTATTTCTCGCATCTTTCAAGCAGCAACTTCCAATTGTCCAAAAAATGGGAAGAGCGCTGCTGATTGGTATACTCGAGTCGATGGAATGAATGTTCATTATACCATAACGAAATAAAGAGGACAATACAGTAGTGGCCAACAAACACCAGTGTTTTGCACACACAAAATCAAACAAAAAAGAAAAGTTTAAAATTTTTAAAGAAAAACTTTTTTTAATTTCAAATATATTAAGTCTAACAACTAAAAACACGGTTGATGTAGCTTGTTGGCCTTTGTAGCATTAGTCTCTTTTTTTGATCACTTTTAAAATATAATAGTTACCGAGGAATTAGTTATATCAAGATATCAAACCGATGGCAAAGACCTTAATGCATATCTTAATCAGGGGACGGAGCCACATGTAGTCAAGTGTAGGCAAATTGTCTACACTTAATTTGTGGAAAAAGTTGCTGAATTGTTTAATCTCAATTATATTCAGATATAATACACAAACAACATAAAATTGAAGCAAAAGAAACCCCCTGATGTGGAATTTTAGCTTCTTTTTATCACTTCAACCATAGAAAGAATTGTTTATAGCATGTAATTGAAAATGAGAGAGTCATTCAAGTTCTTCAATTAAGCAAAATTGATATCATAGCTTGATAAATAGAAGTATGTTTTTGAAATGAAAGAGCCACTTTTGAGTTTCAGCTATCAAGAATTTATAGTTACCATAATGAGGATGAAATGTAAGAGAGAGAAGTTTTGTCCATTACTTAAAAGGGAACTATTTTTGCAAAAGCTTTTTGCGAAAGAAGGGTACTCACATCCAAAACAAATTGTAAGAAGAATTATCTTGGATGTATCATTTTTAATTTTAAAAATAATATTTGTTTTGATTAATTTGAATTTATTGATGACAACAATTACAAAGTTTTTTTTTTTCTGCTGCAAAATTCATCCAAATCGCTGGCAAATGGAATGAAAGATTCATAAAAGCATTTAGTGTTATTCAAAAAACTCCTCTAGGATACACATTTTTCAAAATATTATCCAAAACATATAATCCGAAAAAATAATTCCTATTTGATATAATTTGTATTTTTTTCCAAAAAAACAGCCCCTTCGCGTAACCAAAATTGATCTTCAATTCATCAAATTTTAACAAAAACTCATCAAATTTATTTATAATCACTCTCGTTTGATTTTACATACACAAATTAATCGATTTTCATCCATAAAACATCTCGAATCTTTCATTTCTAAAATTCGATTTCGATTGTTTTGAAAATCCTAACTACAAAATCATTATTCCTTGATCGTTTTTAATGATTGAAGACTCTAATTTACTCGTTTGACTTAAAGTGATTTAGTTTGAGGAATGTGTTTGATTGATTTTTTATTTTTGCTGTTTTTTCTGAGTTTTGCATTCGTTGGATTTGAACTGATGTACTGTTTTATTTTGAAATAGTGCGTCAGTGTTTAGATCTTGGTTTCTTTTTTAAAACAAAAAAAAATCATGTTGGATACTATGTAATAATATTTTCCATTTTATGGATATCATGTTATAAAAAAACCTACAATTATGATGGACTCGCATCGTTTAACCGACGCATCAGGGCCTCTACATGCAACATGTCTAAATCATCTCAGTCGCGTCTCATGCATCTTAACATCAACATCAATAGCACCAATAGGAGAAACACCTAATCGACTTCGAATTCCTTCATTAGTAATCGTCCCATTCAAATTGTAATCTTTCTTATTTATCAATTTTTTTCATACAAAAATATTAAACAATTCATATTTTATATCATATCAATCACACAATCATCAGTTTTCTTTAGTTTTTTTTTTCACTCCTTTCTCTCACACACTCATAAGGACAAGATAAATTTTTTCTTCTAAATTCAACGCACATATAAATAATCGTGGCAACTGCTAAATCAACCGATTATAATTTTTTTGAAACGGACAAAGTATATGTCCACACCTTATAATCAATACTCTCTCTGTTTCATATACTTTGTATTATTTTGACCGGACATACAGGACGATAGAAGTTTTAATCGGTGTTATGGGACGATCAAATATTATTTTTTAAAAAAATATTATGAAATATTAATGATAATAAATATTATATCATATAATATGAAATAATAAAAAATATAAATCATATCATTTAAATAAATAATAAATTCTAAAATTATTTATAAAATAATATATATAAAAAAAACGTTATAAATTTAATGGGAGCGGGAAGTACACTTTCATAATCCATTTTCTTTTAGTGCAACTAGCTGCATTTGGACGAGTATTGGAAGGATGGGCAACCGGAGATCAGCCATGGCCCGCGGCGATCGACGGAGGCTCTTCAGCGGTCTCGATGCTCTCCTGCTTCTCCTCCTCTTGGTAATAATCCACTCTTCGAATCTCTCTCACTCCAAATCTCTTTTTCACTTCCTTTGAGTCTATCCTTATTCGCTGACGTTCATTGTTGCTCTCTCAGCTTCAAGCTCCTCAGTTGCCGGCGGAATCTGCTTCGAGTCCCGGCAGATCGTCGTCGTCGTCGGCGTCGGTGTTTTCTCTGTTTAATCTTAGACAGAAGAGTCGGTTCTGGAGCGAGTCCATGATTCGCGGAGGTAGGTTTTGGGTTTGTGTTGGAATGTTTGTGTTGTTAGGGTTTTTGGAATTGGTTGGAGGGGTTTGGATGTGATAGGGTTGAGTTTGAGGGTTTAATGAGGGTTTTGTGTGTTTTGTTCAGATTTCGATGATTTGGAGTCTTTGAGCCCTGGGAAAAAGAGTGCCCTCAATTACTCCCAGTCAGGTACTACTGCTAAACTTGTTTTTTTTTGGTCGGAATTGGTTTGTTTCATTGTGTTGTCGTAGCATGTCGAGACCGGATTTTTAGTTTTGATCAATGATGATTGGGGGATAGGTGTGTCACTGCAGGATCAATTGTCTGTAATTGGGTCATGCTTAGTAGTGTTTTGTTCTCTTGTCCGGACTACAAGTCTACAACTAGCTGGAAATGGGAACTAGTTGATTTAAGAGAAAAATATGAGTAAATTGAAAATGTTCTGTGTGGGTAGGATGTAGTGTTATGCTGTAGTGGTTTTGCCATGTAGAGATGGTGCACATAGTATTTGAGTTGGCGATGTAATATCTGAGTCGTTCCTGACTCAGTCCAGATGTCCAATGCAAGTTATCCGAGTTATAGACGATTCGGTTGTTGGGCCATCTGCTGAATTGTCCAGGTCTGAATACAATCAAATTCACCAAGCACACTGCCTATTCCAATCTGGCAAACCATGGTAAAATAGTGAAGCTGGCGAACAAATTTGTGGTATTCATTGTCGGTTTGTGCCCCTAGAATATATGGTCAAGTCCATGCCACTTAGTATTCTTATAGGAAGTAAAAAGGTTAACAAGATTTTCTCTTGAAATTTAATTGATCCCTTGAGGCCATGACAGGTAACATCGCAAATTATCTGAAGCTACAGGAAGTTGAATCTGTCTACCTCCCAATACCGGTAAATTTTATATTTATTGGATTTGA
>JAOVYX010021736.1:0-44388 GCA_035668315.1 Drosera spatulata
TTGTTTTTGTTTATTTTCAACAATTTTATTATTTAAAAAAAGCACCCCCCCCCCCCCCCCCCCAACACCAATTTACCATTCCTCATAGAGTTGGAAGAGATCTGTCGTGGTCATTACAAGCTTTATAATTGCACTAACCGTCCCTTCCACTACTACATTGTAATTAGAATATGTCTAGAGTCTGAATAAGCGTATAAACATTCTAATTTGACCATCTTGCGATAGGTATGTCAGGGACATCGGCTAGTGAAAGAGGCTTGCCTATAAAAAGAGGATGGCAGCAGAGTTTCAGTAGCTGATTCTGATTGAGAAAACATACAAGTGTTGACTGTATTATGTTGAAACGAGAAATCAAGCTAATTGAACAAGTGCTGCATCAAAGCATTTTCAGAGGCTCATAAACACTTGAAGAAGATTTTCTGACCGAAGACTAACTGATTTGGTGTAGAAATTAGGAGGGCTCTAGGAAATCACTTTAAGAAAAGTGTCCAGTTAAAGATTGCACCACTTATCTACTATTAAGGGTCAACAAAAAACCCTAAACATACTGAAATACCTCTTGATTGTTCACACTGACCTCTAAGAAAAGAATAGACGTATGTTTTAGAGTTCACTTGGAGTCTACTGTAAGAACCACTATAAATCTTGTGTGCCTTTATATTTCTTGCATCATTATTGATATTATTTATTGTTGTCATAAATAAAAGAAACAGAACAAAAAGAATTATTATCACATAGGAAGGTTAGCCAAGGATCACGTTTACCCTTCCCCATAGCTATGTTGTAGGGCTGTACAGTGATGTGCTCAACAACCTGTTCGGCTTGAACTGAATCACACCGACTCTTAACTTCTCTCTGAGACTCATTCTGAACTACTGTCTGAGACTCTCTTTAAAGTTCTAACTCGACTGTCTTCTTCTTTGCATTGTTTTCCCCTCTAGTTTTTATCTAGCATATGATATTCATAAAAGATCACATATCTGCTAACAACCTTTTTCCTCGCTATTGGATCCTATAACCTGTAGATTGTAACGCTGTTCTCATATCCAAGAAAGATGCACTTCTTGATCTAGCATCTAACTTAGACCACTCTGTACTCTGGATACGTATATATGCCGGATAATCAAATATTCTCAAAATGGAATAATCAATAGATTTTCCCTACCGTATCTCCTCGAAAACTCTGTGCTCAATGGCTGATGAAGGACTCCTATTGATGAGATAGCAAACATTGTTAACTACTTCCACCCAGAAATTCTTTGGCAACATGCATTCAGTCTCATGCATCGAGCTCTTTTCAAAAAAATTCTGTTCATTCTTTCAGCTATCCCATTCTGCTCTGCAGTTTTCATCAAGGTAAAATACCTCATGATACCTTTATCTTTGCAGAACTACAAAAACATGTCCTCTTTGTATTCTGTGCCATTATTTGATCTAAAGTACTGTACTTTCTTTCCAGTCTGTATTTCAACCTTCACCTTCCACTGCGTGAAGATGTTGAATACTTCTGATTTTTGCTTCATGAAAAATACCCAAAATTCTCTTGAGAAATCATCAATGAACGCCACGAAATAGTGAGTTTCACCATTTGAAACATCTTTGATAGGCCCCCAGACATCGAAATAAACATAATCAAGAACATCCTTTGAAGTATGAGATCTCGTCTTGAAACTCACCCACTTTTACTTCCCATACACACAGAATCTACAGAAATCAAAATCACAAGATTTGACACCCTTGAGAACTTGTTTCTTGTGAGGATGCATCATACCACCTTCACTCAAATGCTTAAGTCGCATGTGCCATAATTCTACTACATTCGCAGTACTTGACGACTTCTTTCCTTTGACCTTGTGTAACGGACATTAGGCCTTCATATTCCCCTTCTCGTGACACTTACAGAATCCTACCCCGGAAAGATCTCAATTTCCCGATAGAGACTTGGATCATGACTTTCCTCGCATGCCCTTCTTTCTGAACTGACCTCGACCTCTATTCTCTGACTTCATCATGTATCCTTCACCATGACTTGACTTTCTCTAAAGGATTCAACTTGTTGATTTTAAGAATCGCTGAAGTGACTTCCTCTACCTTTAACTTGTCCTTCCTAACAAATAAGGAAGTCTTCAAGGTCAAATACGAACTACGAAGATATTGATACCAATATCTCCCATATTTTCTTGGGAGAAGTCTCCGTCAACACTTGATACTTCACCGTTGGCGCGAGACTTAGTAGAATCGTGGATGTAGCTTTCATTTGCAGTTATGCTCATTCATCATTTTTCATCTCAGCAGGTTTCTCTCTCTACATGCTACACTTTTCTTATTGGTTGTGTCAATTTACTTGTAATCTTTTTAATGTCTTAAACAATCCTTGTTGCATAAGGATACCTTTAATAGTGCTCTGCCATATGCTAAAATTTGACTTCCCATCGAACGGTTCGATCTCGAATTTAGCAACTTTCATCATCTTTTCAATTGAGAAAAAAATCTGAACAAACCCTAATCTTCGAATATCCCCTTCGACAAACTAGATCTGACAAAAAAAATCGAATCTTTATCCACAAGTTCCAATTTTCACCCTTGTCTTCATAACCTGGGTTCTGATATCACTTATTACGATTTAACGCTCCAAAAGATAATCACGAACACAATCCAAATAATCACCAAGAGCAATCAGAAGACAACGAACTCAAAAAACAACACACGGATTTACGTGAAAAAAAACGTCAAGAGGAAAAAACCCTACAGAAAAACGAATCATTAATCAAATCCTTGATTACAATGATTGTTTCTATCCTTGATCTCACTCTTATATAAGGACTATTTTTATTACGATAGGGACGAACTGTGTTGAGCTGAACAACCTGCAGCGCTCAAAATTAAAATAAAACAAAAGGTCGAAGGCTTTCGCACCGCGAGACACCGAGCCACTGCGCCACTCACTAGACAGAAACAAGCAAGTGGGATCCATGAGCCTTAAACTATACCTCGCCAAATATCATGCATTTGCTTAAGCGTGATAACCAATAGAACAAAAAATGGCCCATGTCAACGATTACTTGTTTATAGTGGCTTCAGTTATCGACCCATGTCTGGTAACGACTCGAGATCTATTGCGACTATTACAACACGAGAGTTTATCTTGATTCCGTGAAGATGATGAAGAGTTGGTTGTGATGATTGAATGTTATTTATTTGGATGCATTGTCGAAGGTTGTTTGGAGAATGAGGTTATTTCGGAGGGATCGAGAGTGTGTCACAATCAGGGATTCTTAAACGTTGAAATTCATTGAATGAAAGGAGACGGTGATTTTGATTTAGGTCTAATGTTGATGAAGGATTTTTTTTTTCCTTTTAATTATTGGATTTTGATTGTGATTCAGTTGATTTAAGGTTGAATGATTTGTTTAGTGGGGACTTGTAGTGTTAAATGTTGAAAGAATCTTAATTGAAACTTGTTAACCGTGAATGAAACAAAATTTATTGCCTGCTGAAATAGAAGTGTTCTTAAAACGCATGAAACAAAAAACAGAAAAAAAACCAGAAAAAATGGTTTTTTTAATTTCTATTTCCTATTTCATTTGAGTAAACTGTTCAAATTCTCCTTTTATAAATTCTCCTTTTATAAAAAATATTTTATTTTTTTAAGTGATTTCGGTTTTCACTGTTGATTTTTTATTTTTATTATTAATTTTAGTTTTTATAATTGAACAACGATACCAAATAACCCCTAAATATTCTCATGATTGCAACAACATATAGCACATGATGGGAGCAAGATGATCTAACCAACCCACCATGAGTGTAAAATCAAATGTCATCTTGAATAAAATTGAGAACTTCTTTGTCAAAAGAAACTTTTGTAGCGCTATAATATATTGGTAATGACAAACATAAAGTTCTATCCATCAATCATCTTGAAAACGCTCACTTAAGGGCTTCAAGCTTGGTTCTCCCTCCGTTGTTTCCGTCGATTTATATGTGGATTGATTTTTTCGAAAGAAATTGGTGAAATAGAATATTTTTTAATAATGATGAGATTTATTGTAATAGATTAGAAAAAAGTTAATGGAGTTTATTGTTATAGATAATTATTATTTTAACATTTTATGATAAATTTTTTACAAAAGAAAAATGTTATATTGTGCATCTACCCGAATATGCAAATGTTTTCTATATTAGTTTACTACCCTGCGTTGCGAGAGTTTTTTGTGATTAGTTTATATGCATTTTTAAATAATCATTTTTAATTTCTTTTATTGTTTGAACAGTAATAGGGAAGTGCAATAATAGAATTTTTCAACTAAAATAAAATCGAACTAAACATTTATAATGTTAATGATAATCGCTGGCTTCAACTCCGATCAAGCTGATGTGATTTCGTTGATTTTGTCGGCTCCGATATTTTTAAGGATTTGATTTGGTGTTGGATTTGTTTTGGTGGTGTTTGGTTTGGGTTTTGATGTTTTTTTTCCCATCTAAATTCTGATATTTTCAAGGATTTGATGTGGTGTTGGATTTGTTTTGGCGCCGTTTGGTGTTAGATTTGAATTTTTTTTTTCTTTTCATCTAAATCTATTTGATTTTGTCGGAGTAACCTTACGTAGAGATAATTCATATCGTTATTTTTCTGAAAATATTGGATATTTTTTTCATCTATTTCTATTTGATTATTTTTTTGAAAAGATTTTCTGTTTGATTATTTTTGTATAGAATTTGTGAAAAAATTAAAATATATAATTATATATGTAAATTTTAAAAAATGATGAAAATGTTTTGTCATGCCATGATATGACATGCAGCTTGTCATGCCGTTTACAATTTTGTGTAGTATATAATAGATTTTGGGACAGAGGAAATACTAATTAATATGGTTTTAGAACCAAGATAGCATGGCCAATTTGCCTTCGAGCAGTCTCTATTACAACAATGTACATTCGGCTCTTTTCTCGAGTATATCAGCTAATCCATGGTTACAAGAGATTATATATCAGTTCGTGGAAACACAATGATTGTTACGAATTAGTTCTACTAACAATTAAGAGAATAGAGAAAGAAAGCAGATACCTGTTGCTCACGTGGATCACCCTGAAAATAAAAAAAGATTTAGATTGGGCAACTAACCAGCTTTTAAAATACTCGATTACAAGTTGTCATCCTGTGAGTATTAATTTGAGGCGAGGCACCTGTAGAGTAGGAGAATCAAATAAAACAGCAACCTATGCATATTGTTCTACAAGCATACATCAAGCAGATACAGTTAACCAAGAACCCGGGTCAGGTGACTTAGGTTACCTTAAGAAGCTGTTCTGATACTTGGTCGAGTAAACAAATGACTAGAATCGAGCCCAAATTTCTACCTAGTTATGATGATAGTTGGAGTATTTATAGAAAAACTTTCCTCAATTCTTGAATTTTGGAGAAAGATTGAAAGATGAGAGAAAGAGTGAAAGGGTGCACATCTTTTACAAAATCCTGTCAAAAGGTATTAGATATATATGCTCCTGACTTAGTCGAGAGCAATATAAATATTATGTGCATTCTTATTACAGTAGAACACATGCGCCCGAGGACTGGGCTTCCTTGCTGCGCTGTCCTGAAACAACAACATAACCCAATGATAGAAAATTCAGGAAAAGGAATCGCAGTTTTTTTTTTTCTTTTCTTCTATTTTGGATGCGGTGGGATGAGCATACAACACCCACGACACCCCTGCTGTAGCAATTGTACAACAAGGGATCCGCCTCCAGCGCCCGATTCGTTCTTACTACAACAAACTGCACATATATATAAGCAAATACTGCTTCGGAAGCCCCTGTGCATTATTACTACAACAAAATGCATTTATCAACAATGGCAGCTTTAGGAGCCACTGCATTCTTACAACAACAAATTAGTTGGCTTCTGAAAACTGTAAAAGCCAAAATGGAAGCCCAGTCGATTCCATGCCAGATGCTGTAGAATCCTGTTTCAATTCCTCCTTGTTCACTCTCAATTGAGTCGTAGAATGCCGTTGAGAATGCATGCTACAAGATATAGATATGACGGTGACACTGTCCAATCAGAACTATGCGTAAAAAGATGAGGAACATTGAGTAGGCCAGGTACCGAAAGCAGAGGAATTCGCATTGGAGGATGCCACCATACAGTAGAAAAAAGTGCTCTGGCCAAGATGATTATCATTTCTGTAACTGATATGCGGAGCAGGTAATCTTAATCTAAGTCTGAGAAAAGCTCAAGTCTTCAACTGTTAGCAGACGCTGCAGGACCCTGGACGGTTTGATTGCTGATTACCGAAAAGAGCTCAGCACCGATCACTCTATCTTGTCTGGACTGTATTGTTTCTTCAGAAAGAAAAATTGCACTGCTATTTTCTTCAGGGTCGGTTTCAGTTTCCTGAGTGCCATTATGATGGGACTTGACCGATGGTCTTTCACATATACATGATGTTGGGAACTCATGGAAGTCACCCTTTCCTGGTCTCATCTCTTCAGGCTCGCCCATGAAACCTCTCTGGCAAGACGTCACCTTCTTAGCAAAGGTGTCCCAGTCCATCTTATGCCGGGACATCAACAAAGAACTTAGCCGTTTTGCATTGGGCCTTATTGTTCTCTTGTGTCCCATATATCTCCTGAAATGCACATGAGAATTAACCAGTAAGAATCCAATAGGGAAAATGATATACATAGTGCAAAATTTGGCATCTCGTCCAGAGTAAATCGTCCCTGGATATATACAAATCAGGTGCACTGAACCTGTCAATTTTGTCTTCAGGTAAATAATCCTCCATCTAGTATGTAAAAAAGTCATGGTAAATAATAACCTTTGGCCAGCAAGAATCTTTGCCATATTGCCATTGTTGTTGGTGACAAAAACATCACTCTCCTCACAGACGACATAGTCAATGGCAGCAAGCCGTGTGGAGAAAGGAAGAAAAGGATTCAGTCGTTTGCCGGCAAGGATCTCCTTTGTGTACAAGTTAGGGAAGAGTTCTCTAAGCGGCTGCAGAGTCTTCTCTCCTCCATAAATTTCACCAGATGCAACATACAGAAATGTATCATTCTTGAAGCCAAGTGCTCGCAACATCAATCCTACTTCATGAGGGGTAAGAGGGCACTTGCCTCGCCGGCGTTCTTCGCCAGTCAGATCCTGCAGAAAGCCAAGTAAAATAAACATGTGCACAAAAAGAAAAAAGAAAAGAAAAAAAGAGGCCAAGTTCAATCCACCGATCAGTGAAACTCAATTCATTCGTTCCGTCAAATTAGGTCATTCAAACAGCTTTGTGGAACTTTATGCCTCGATCGACCGTCGATCGTTTGGTTTAAACTTAGAGCTCTTTGCCTTGTGAAGCTTAGAACGCTTAATAATTTTTTGGAAGTTTACTTCCTTGGTCAACCGTCGATTGATCGAATCAAGCTTAGGAGTTCTTATCCCAAGAAGCTTGACACATTTAGAAATTTTTTTAAAGTCTTACTTCCTTGGTCAACCTACGGTTGGTCGGATCAAGATTAGGACTTCTTGTCCCATGAAGCTTGGCATATATAGACTTTTTGGAAGTATTACTTCCGACGGTCGGTAGGATCAAGCTTAGGACTTCTTGTCCCATAAAACTTGATATACTTAATAATTTTTTGGAAGTCTTATTTCATTGGCCAACCACCGATTAGTCGGTCTTACCTCCTTGGATGACCGTCGGTTGGTCAATTCAAGCTTAAGACTTCTTGTCCTATGAAGCTTGACCTAATAATCTTTCGATGGCCGACCATCGATCGTTTGATCATACACTGTTGGTCGACTGTTAGTCGTATTTCATTGGTCAACCATTGGTCGGTCGATCGTACATCCTTGGCCGATGATCGATCGTGCTTCATTAGCCAAACGTCTATAGGTCGATCCTACATCCTTGACTGACCATCGGTTGGTCGACCGTCGGTTGGACGATCGTACTTCATTGGCCGATCGTCGGTTGGTCAAGCCTAGGGTCGTCCGCCTCAAGGTTCATAACATTTTATTAATTATAGGAAGTTCACTTCCTATTGATGATCACTCAATCGATCGGTCCAAGCTTAGGGATGTATACCCCAAGTAGCTTGTTTTGCTTGATAATTTTTGAGAACTTCATTCTCATGATTGACCACTCGTTTGGTCGGTCCAAGCTTAGGAATTCATCCTCTTGACCAACCATTGGTTCGGTCAGTCAGTCCAAGCTTAGGGCTCTTTGTCCCGCAAACCTTATTTTCACTTAACAATATTTTAGGAATCCATTTTCTTGATCGACCACTCGTTCGGTCAGTCCAATCTTAGGAATTCATTTCCTTGACTGACCACTCGGTCAGTTGGTCCAAACTTAGGGCTCTTCGTCCTGTGAATTACAAATTTACAACACTTAAAGAGTTTCTTTCTTTTCTTTTTTTTTTGGAAGTTTTACTTCCTTGGTCCGACCATCGGTTCGTTGGTTCAAGCTTAGGATTTCCTGTCCCATGAAGCTCGACATACTTTGAAAGCCTTAGTTTCTTGGCCGATCATCGGTCGGTCGGTCTAGGGGTTTCAAACCTCGGTACTTTGTTCCCTCAAAGGAACGAGGCTTAGTCACTTCGGCCTAAGGGTGGTGGTTGAATCCCTCTTTCGACCATCGACCCACCTGTTGAGAAGGGGAGGAAAACTCAAAGGAATGGACTAATTGCCTGGAGGCCTTAATAGTTGATAGTGAGGGATAAGAGTAGATCTCCTCACTCTACACTGTTAGGTTCGGTCTCATTGTACCTTTTTCTGCCGTTCGATGTTTATTAATGAAAACACCTTTTACTTCAAGGCATTTCATTATATTTGGTGTGTTGCGGTCGATTGTTTTGACCTTGGCCTAGGATTCTGTTTTCCTCGAGTCACTTCACTCTTAGCAATTATTTTGGTTTTTCAACCTTTAGACAGGTTGGCCTTTGAATCAGGGCCTGGGACCGATCGGTCTTGGGTTCATCTGATCTTTGCCTAGGATCATTCATCCCTTGAAGCTAATTAACCTTGCGACAGATCGATCAGTCAGTGCTAACCTAGCGTTGTCTACCCCTAGATGCATGTACCACTTTGTACGTTTTAGGGAATTCATTTCCTTTGACAACCGCTCGATCGATCGATTGGGATATCCCTACTAACGATTAGTCGGTCTGACCATCATCTAGGATTTTTTTTCTTGGGATAGTATTGATACTTAGCCCTTTTTCGTGTCATGGTCTAACTTGCGATCATCTGGCTGGTCTCACCCAGAATTATGTCCCATTAGGCTTCTTGCACTAAATAGTTCTCCCTGGGAGACCACTCGATCGACCGCTACTAGCCTAGGGACCTTTGCCCCCTGAGACTTGTAGAACTTAGTAAAGTTTAAAATCTTATTTCTCTTAAAGGGTCATTCTGCCTTTTAAAGTTTAATTTCCTCTGATTAGTCGGTTGGTCCTATGGGACGGTGTACTTTGAGACCAACAAAGTTGGTCAAATGTCAGATCGGTTTTCCTATGGGTCACTTTGACCGTCTGTCATTTGTTCAGTTATGGAATTTTCTCTTCCTAAAGATGGATTCTCAAGGCATCCTTTATGCCCAGCCCTTTACCCCCCGAGAAATTTGATGATACTGGGATTAGTGAATTTCTTTCTTTGGCTTTATGCCTTTGCAACTGTAAGGTGACTGAACAAACAAAGGTTTACTTAGACTTCCTAAGTCGGTTGGGGCAGTCTTGGTCCAAACCATTTCTTACGGTTTTGTCGGACGGACGATCGGATAAACAAGGGTCGACCAATCGGATGACTTGTCGGGATGAACCGGTCTATACCAGCTACTTCTTCATGTCTGTTTTTATTGGGATCGGACTAGCATTCTACTAAGAAGTTGACAAGTATTTTTAAGTCATGCCCCTTTCTTCACGAAGGGGTCCTGGTCGGATACCTCTCTTGGAGGGTTTGACCAACCTGGGGCCCCTTATTCTTCAAGTAGGGAGGGTCGTTTTGGTAATGTACCTTATGACCTTCGGTTGAATGGGAAATCTGATTTGGACATTAGCTTTTCATTTGAATGGGAGATTTGATCTGAACCATCTTCTTGAGTTTTACCCATTTTGAGTTATGCAACCGATCTTGACGTTAGCGACTCGTCTTGATGGTATGTTCGATCTAGGACATTTCGAAAAAACAAGGGACCTCTCTGGTCATGTCTACTTATTCATGGAAAGGTCCGGTGAGACAACTCTCTTAGAGTGTCTGTCCGGCTTAGTACACTCTTTGAAGTGTTGGTAGACCTCGTGTAAACACTGATATTTATAGACACATTTACCTAATTGGACGGGCCTTTCCCAAATGGGCATTTTATCTTGATGAAACTTGGCTTGGGGGAACGAGACGTCTTATCCATTTGACCCGATCTTAGATCGTCCAATCTCAGAGAGGAAGGATGGGGGAGACTTGCATAGGTCGATTCCCGAGGTCGATTAGATACTCCCTAGATCGACCATTGTCTTTACAGGTCTACCACAACCTCTCAGGTCGATCACGAGCCCCTCAGGTCGATCACGACCCCCTCAGGTCCATTATGACCCTCTCAGGTCTACCAAGCCTTCCTAGGTCGAATAAGACTTCCTAATCGACGAAGCCTTCTTAGGTCGACCTCCTCATCCAAGCTACTCATCTTAGCTTAGTTTTAAACTTAATCATCAACTCTAATTTTGAAGGAAGAGAGGACCCCTTGGTCAATGCCCCCTTTTCATGGAAAGGTCGGTCGAACACTTCTCTTAAAGTGTCTATCCAACCTAGTAACACTTTTAATTTTGAAGAAAGGGAGACCTCTTTTGTCATGTCCCTTCTTCATTGAAAGGTCGATCGAACACTTCTCTTGGAGTGTCTGTCCGACCTAACAACACTTCTAGTTTTGAGTGAAGGGAGACCTCTTTGGTCATGTCCCTTCTTCATGGAAAGGTCGGTCCGACACTTCTCTTGGAATGTTTGTCCGACATAATCACACTTTCAATTTTGAAGGAAAGGAGACCTCTTTGCTCATGTCCCTTCTTCATGGGGAGGTCGGTTATACTCTTCTCTGGGTGTGTCTATCCGGCCTAATAACACATTTAATTTTGAAGGTGGGACCTATTTGGTCATGCCCCCTTTTTCATAGAATGGTCGATCGCTTTGATATTTGTCACGCAAAATCGTGGCTACTTGTCCGTTTGGTAGCCGTTCCGCCAAATCAAGGTGGTCTGCTCGGTCCTCGTCCTACCACATCATGGCGGACCGTTCGGAAGTCATCCTGCCAAATCAAGACGGTCTGCTTGGTCCTCGTCCCGTAAAATCATGATGGACCGTTGGTAGTCGTCCCTCCATATCAAGACAGTCCACTTGGTCCTCATCTCGCCAAATCATGATCGTCCGTTCGATCCTAGTCCCGCCAAATCATGGACGTCCGAGGCTCCTTGGATGTTCATCAAGGTTTGAAAGTTTTGGACGTACTCGTCCAGATCGATCGTTCCGTCATAGGTGTCACACGATGACATTCGGAACCTCTCAGGGGGAAGTTGCTCGTTGATCTTGGGTGTGAAGAAGTGTTCGTTTTGAATGCTCTTTCCTCGTCCTTGAAACGGGATCCTCTCTCGGTCTGCTTAAGCATCTTGTAAAGCAGTTTCACTTTTTGTCCCAAGGGAATAAATTGTCTATCAGGTTGGAGTGGGACTACCTCAGAAGCTTGGGCCCAGTCTGGTGCAAGAGGTCTAGAGTTGATCTAGTGAGCATTCAAATATATTCTTAGGTCTTCCCGCCCAACATTGATGTGATTTCTGAGGTCTTCTCCTTTGACTCAGAGGTCTCCCACTCCGGCTCGGTTGATCAGTTGTCAGAGGTCGGTCGGATCGGTTGGGGATACTCGTTCCGTATTCAGTGGAGAAACGACAGGTGCTCCTCTCTGCACGTTCTGTGGAGGTGCCACATCCGGGCGTAAGGGCAACTTATTATTCAGTAGGTTCCTCATCTTCCTTAGAGCGTCTTGCATTTGTCGAGTCATTTCTTGATGCAACTCTTGATACATGGCTACAATAACGTACTGAATTTCCGGGCTCTCTGCCATGTATTCAGCTGCGGGTGGCATCGGTTCGGCTCCTGTGCCTGCCGACCTCAAGGGTTTATTGCCTGGGAGTGGCGGAACCGGAACGTGACTAGCGAAAGGCATATTGAACGGTTCTGGTTGCATGTTGGTAGTTCGCCTTCAGGTTATTGGCATGGTGTTATGTCAATCATCCCTACCTGACATGCCAAACTGTTTGTCACAGGTAGTCCGATCTCTTGTGATTAGGTCGGACCATATGATGATTTGATCGCATGTCGGACTGATTTGATGATGCAAGACCGATATGAGGATGCACCGAACGACCTGCACACCAGAAAATAAGAAAATGTCGTTAGCCGGGAGACCGAGGTGTACACTCGGACGCCCGCTCCGACGTTCAAGTCAGTATGTGCTCGATCTGGGTGAGAGAGAATAAGAAGAAGAGTACTGAATGTGGCGAAGTGAATAAGATAAGATACCTCGTTGAAGGGTATTTATAGGGAAGAAAAACCCAAGTTGGATGGACTTTTCCCATACCTTTCAAGGCTTATTTTCCTTGTGTTGACTATTCTTCTCATCAATGGAAGAAGCATTTGACTTGACTTGCCATTGACCATAACCTTAACTCGGATGACCATCATTTACATTTTAGCTATTTTCAATATATTAAAATTAATTTCTTAATCCAATGTGTAGGATGAACTCACTGCTGCACCACTTTATTAAATGATCTAGTCAAATTATTTTTTTTCCTTGAGGGGTAAAAGAGAGAGCTACAAAAGCAGCGTTGCTTTAGCAACTGTTGCCCCACCGTATCTTTAGGGTTTTCCCTTGAGGATTTTAATTTCAAAACGAGTGAGAGGGTTTGAGGATTTTAGTTTCTTTGTTTAACTTGAGAAAAGGGTGTTTTGAACAAAGGATGGATTTTTTTTTTTCTTTTCCTTTTGTATAGGGTATCTTTCACAAATGTCGAAAAATGTGTTAGTACCCCATTGGAAATAAGTAACCACACATATACTTCACAGGAACTTTCCCCATATAAAGTGATCCTGAAATGGTCCTTTATGTGCTAAAAGGCCAATGTATAGAAGTTATATCATATATGTCATGCAAATGATCAAAGTTTCAATTACAAACCATTCTCCATTTCTCCTTATGGCATTAGATTCCATCAAGACTATCGAGGTTGATATTGAGGTCAAAATTATTAGCATCCTTGTTTTCATCATCATCATCCTCATGAATTAATTGTCCAATGAGAGAGCCCTCAAAGTACTTCTAGAGAAATAAGTTTGAGAAGATGACATTGTGTCATTCTCATTTATCTTCATGTTCATTTAACTTCATTTCTTCGAGGTACGCTTAGCTACAGATTCAAATTGACTCAGCTGCATTTGTGCTAGTCTTGTCCAACAATTCCTAAAAGCAATATCAATTATCAATTTGATAATTGAAAAATCTAACAAATTACAAAAGCTCGGAAGTATATGACACTCACCGGCAAGGTTGCCCAACGTTTTCTAATCCCAGCTAGCTCATTTCTTTCTTTTTCACCTCCACCATAGTAACACCCAGAGAATGCCAGCATATCAGGCTCGAATCTGTAGGAAATCTTCTATAAGAACCGAGGAATAAATATAGGAATAAGACTAGCTTTCACAATGAATGATTTTATCTAAAAATATGAGAAGAAAGTCTTGATATGCTATGTAAGAGATCTCCCATCATCATCAATGCACTTTTTACTAGGAACCTTGTTTAATATAAAGCACATAATCAACCTGGTTTACAATAACCATCACACACACATGAGGATGATAAGTGTTAAAATTTTGTGAATGCCAGATGCAATGTACATCTGGCCCAATGACAGCAGAGAGGACGCAACACAAGAAAAGTAAACCTGAGGGTAGTTTACGATCAAGGATCAAAAAATTTGTTGAAACATTTGGGCAGCCTGGCTTGTCTCAACTGTTCTAAATGACCATTGAATCGAACTAAACAGTTAAAACAGTTTTCACTAGTACACAATAAGAGTCAGAGCAAAAACTGTTGAATCGATCTTCTAGACATTTTCTTATAACAAACACATACTGGCAGAAGGTACTCAAGCAAAACTAATCCCCAACATGTCAGTTGCTTTCAAAGATAAATATTTAGACCTTTTTTGTGATTTTTGAAAATCAATCTTAGCCTGAAGCAATTCAAGATCATTAATTCAAGGAAATGTCAAGTGAGGCTATGAACTCAAAAGCCAATGGAAAAGAAAACACAATGGAGTGGATTCTAATACGCTCTACTTCTAACTGATTGTATATCAGCTTCAAAAAACCATTATCTTTCAGTTACCAATACTAGGCCTTATTTATGTAAAACCAGTGTTCAAGGCAAGTGATGGGGATTGCCTTTGTTGATTTTGGATTGATAATTTTATAGCATGATTAATTATTTTTTTAAAAAAACTATCTTTTAAGTTCTTAGAACCTAATAAAAATCACACATAACACACTGAATAAGGAGAAGAGTTCAAATTTATCGAAATGTCACGACAAACCTTGGGATGAGTCATGAGTTTTGTAACTATTAATATTGATTAATTTGATTCATGAAATGTAAGAAAAAGGAAGCCGTTTCCGCAAATACTCTACTCATAGGTGGCCGACCACATTCAGATCTCAACAGTCAACACACATCTAGAATCAGGATATTCAATAGTCCATAAAAGAAAACGAGCAAACCTTAAGTGAATTGCAATGTAACGCTTAGCCATCTTCCGCATACTTGCAACAAGTTTTGCACTGAATTCCGCAATAGATTTTTTAAATCTGAGAGCATGATAATTGACCCGACAACGCAGCTTTTGAAGCTCTTCATCTAAATCATTCGCAAGCCTGTAATCGAACTTGGTCAGCTGGACCACCTGCAGATATTTATAAGTTAAAGGTCTCCCTGGAATGAAATATGAAAAGCATGGCTAAGAGCACAATTGAAGAGATTAGCTGACACTCTCATTGTAGTTTCCAGAGATTAGACTACAGTTGATGATATATTTATACAATCAAAATTAAGATTTAAAATTTGGGCTGTAAAGGATGTCCCTACCTAAAAAGAGAAGAAAAAAGGTATGCTTTACAACGAAACCAAAATGTAAAAAAATGATGAAATTCCTAGTTAACTACAACTCCGGATAATGGAAAAAGAAACGGTGTGCTTAGGAAGTCAACAGTGCACATGGAAGTACCCATTGGATGTTTGTTCATAAATATGAAAAAAATTCAAAAACTTGTTCAGGAATTCAGGAAATCATTATCAAACCCCTTGGAGGTATAAAGGCTTGCAATAAAAAAAAAAAAAAGAAAAAAGAAAAGAAAGAAAGAGAAAATTGGATAACAAAAGTAAATATTATTGAAACTTGATCACTAGAACGAATATACTACAAAGTCTTCTTACATGTCTTCTTCGGAGTATTGGAAGAACTTGATCAAAGTAATCCTTTGGGGTTGATCTCCTTGGCACCCGCATAGTATAAGGTGGTTTTTCTAGTGATCTCATATATTTGTCAGGAACTCGTTTAACAATTGTCACATCCTTGGCGAGAGAAGATATGAACCAATCAACATCAAAAATATCTTTGAAGTCACTGCATACCGCCAAAAGAATCTTCAGGTGACAAATAACTAAGATCGATGAACAGTGAAGAGCAGAACATGTAAGGACCTCAGCGTACCTCTCATCTTTCCAAAAGGAATGGTGATCCAGCTCAGGGACAACTAGTGTTGCATTTAATATCCGAGCTACCACTACAGCATCTGTTATCTGGGAGCAGAAATCGGCCATTAACAATTATGAATTACCCGATTCATATGAAAGGAGATTGGGAACAAGCTTCAGTAAGCTGAGAACTTACTCCTGTTCGTTGTTGATTTAGTCCTCCACTAGCTGCAATCAGCAAGTAGCCGTTGAAATTTCTCTCACGCACAGGAGCTGCATCAAAAGGAGAAGAAGCAAATAAAAATTCTAACATCAATGAAGTCTTCCCAATGGGAAGATCATGCCCTAGTGAAAATTGGAGACTCAGAACACAACTAATGATATTTTCAGAAATCGATTCAAAGAATGAACTGCTGGTCTGCAGCTAAGAGCAAGTATAAGAAGACTAAACAGGAGGCCTTATACATGCCTCACACCATGGGGGAAAAAAAATAAAAACCTGTACCTTGATCTGTGAAATGAGTTCCAACAAGAACTTTCTACTTTATGCTAGACAATAATAGATGATCATACTCCACTTCGAATGGATAGAGAAATGAAGTGTTAATTATACAATTACAAAAGCTCGGTGAAGAAACAGAACAGTTAAAAAGAGATTTTAATGGTGTCTGGACATAGATGGAAATACGTGTCCATCATTCATGTTGAGAGAAGGATTTATTCTACTATATATAGAACAAGGGGAAAACGATATATATAGGGTTATGCCAGAGACCCTTATGGAAAACATATAATAAGGAATCCATATAAATTATATGACATAATAAAGAAACCCTGGTAAACAATCACACATCCTTCTCAACAATTCATGACACATTTTAGGTAATCTAAGCACCATTTTACATAACAATCACATGGGAACCCCTGTGTGACCAACTTACATGCAAAATGGGGACCTCTTTTACTGCATCCATAGTAGAGGCTTGAATATTTAGATTTCCATATATTAATTGGTTCATGCGGACTTCTGTCCTACAATTCAACAGAGTAGTAACATAAGCACACATGTGTAACCAATAGAATTCACAAATTCACATGCAACAAAGACAAGAGCAAAGAGAAAAACACAATTGATCATCATTCGAAAGAAAGGTTTGATAAAGTATCAGCAGCAAATTCAATTCCCAACAAAAGACATCATTATTCAACTCCATCACTAGTGTAAAAGAAATAGAGAGGACAACCTAAGAACAGAAATGCATACTATTATGTAATATTTCAAAGAAGAATATGTGAAGGGAAACGCTGTAATGTTGCAGCCCGTAACATTGATTGAGAAATCGGAATACTGATAAAAGTAATGGAAAGAAGATTTGTAGTTACGCGAGTGTATCTAAGCTCCAAAAGAACCGAAGGTAGCATCATAACTATAACATTACTTGTTGGCTGTTTGCAAACCTCAGATGCCATTGTCTTTTCACCCGTTTCGTTTGTTTCTCCCTTTTATGGGTTGATGCTCTTTGCTCTGAGTCTGATTTGCTTGTTACTGGACATGCTGCTTCTGTTCCTGTATGATACTCTCACAGGCTGATAAAATATTAACAATCAGTTCTTACCCTCTTCCACTCTGAAATTTAGGGTGTAGAGTTTGATCCTCTATTATTCTCTGTTTATTTAGGTCTTTCTTTTATGAATTTCTGATTTTGTTGCACTCGGCCTTGGACGTAGATCTATCTAGTCTGTATTTCAAATATTCAACAAGGGATCATTAATATTATTCTGCTCATCGGGGCTTTTTTAGTTTTTACTCTCCCGTTCTCCTTATTATCCAGTTCACAAATTTTAAATGCTATATTTTCTCTGTGATATAGGTCAATGCTCGGCCAACCCATCTCTCCTGCTCGGACACCACCACTAGCTCTCTCTTAACCTTGTAATCGCCCAAACCATCCTCCATTGTAAATTCTAAGTCTAACTCCTTCACATTGGCATTTAAAGGAGAAAATCAGGAAATGGAGCCACGTATTAAGACATTGTACAAAAACGCAGATAAAATGGGTGCATACTGATTTTTTGAAGTATCCTAATAAAAATTGAATAGTTTAAACTCAAGGGAATAGCTGAAAAAGGAATATGTATGGGACCTTTGGGTGTTAAATAACGAAGTATATAGAGAAAAACACGATGAAATTGATGAAAGAGGGAGAGAGATCATGAGGCGAATCACACATTCTAGTCAATGAACAAGGGTTTTTTTTTTAACCCGTCATCCACGTGATCTGTATCTAGCTAAGCCCATTAACTATCCTGTAAGTTCATGTTGAGATACAAATAATATTATGGATCAACTACCATTAGTTCGAACTTCTGATAGAATTGGTATCTCGACATGTCCATTATATTATTTGCATCTCAACGGTTCACATTTGAGAAAATATGCGATAACATTGGTTACATCAAAATACCAGCGTGTTAAGTTGAAGACTTGGACATCCTAACCAACTAAAGTACTTGCGTGTAGAATTGAAGGTCAAAATCCACATTACCTGTGGTTCATGTCAATATACATGTGTTATAATGGGTCTAATATCATAAGTTTAGATTTTTTTGGTAGAATTGATTCATCGACATGGTATCACAGAAGATATGACAGTGAGGTACGAGTTCGAATCTTGCAACTTCTATTTGTGTTGTGTGTGTAGTGTTTGTTTGGTATTGGTTTGTGTTGGGGCAGTGCATTGTACACGTTTCAGACCCATGTGGGCTTTCGCGTAAGGGGAGTGCTAAGATACATATATTATAGTAGGCCTACTACCTTCAGATCAAACTTTTGGTAGAATTGATTTTTTGACAGTTCAATCCTTTGAGAAGCAGATGAACTAATTCGGTGGCACAATATGTATAAAGTTGAAGTGGGTAAAACCTTGCAACAAAGGTTGAAAGCATTTCAAATTTCATGGATGAGGACAAAGGGAGACAGCTCAAAAAACACTGAAAATATAACACGCAATCTTAGGTTCCAAAGAAACCATATCAATTACAGTTAGCCCAGCAAAATTCATTCTTTTTAATTAGTCAACTACACTCGTCGATATATATATGGAATATGGATCATCAAACTATGCAGTATGCACAACAAAGACTAAGAATAAGAGCAGAACCATTTGTAATAGAACTATAGACGAAACAAAACAGAAAGGGAAGTAAGAGTAAGAGTTACCCATTTGAGATAAAAACTGGGTTTCATCAACCTCCGAGAGTACCAATCAATATCGGAAACAACATGCCCAGTAAACAAGGAAATTAAACCCAGGGCAAAGAGCATCCACCCACAAACAATGGACCACGAAAATCGCTTCCTCCAAGTTCTGCAGCAACCAATGTTGAAATCATGCAGCTCCAGATGCTCCCTTAGATAATTGCAATGCTTGTTGAAATATCCCTTGTCAATTTTCCAAGTTCTCAACCCCCCGATACCGCATGCCTTACCAACTCCCATCTCTCCTCCTCCTCTTCCACCGGTGCTGTCAGCAGCCCTCTCATAATCTCATAATCACCATTCAAACCGACTTTTGATCCTTGAACAACCCAGATAAGCAGATACTAACCAAACCTAAAAAGAAAAATGCAATTAGTGACTTGGGGAAGGAACAGAAATTTTTATAAGCAATTATGTGTAAAGAGAAATGCAACACAAAAGTCACCTATCCACTTTTAACTGCAGAATTTTGATTGGATATTGTGTATTAGTGTTGACATGGTCGCACCCTTCCTCATAGAACTATTCACTTTAGAAGGAAACAGAATTTCAGAAAGGAGCACAGCTTAACTACAGAATTCTGAGAAGGTCTACCTGATCCTTGTACTACTCTTCCAAGTATGCTTGACTACAAAATTCAAATTGAATCCAGTGCATTAGTGCTAGAATTGTTGAATCCTTCCTTGGAGCAATACGAATTTTGGGAAAGGCACCAAGCTTTCCCCGGTGCAAATACTGGTAATGAATGGTCCAGGTGCAACACAAGGACTTTCATAAGGCCGCTCATCTTAGTATTATTATGCACGCCCAAGCATGCTTTAACCACCAGAGTTTTGATAGGATCTAGTGCATTAATGTTGGTATAACTCACTTTATCTCAAGCAATTATAAAATGTAGAAGGAAACAGAATTGGTTGCAACAAACTCTACAATCATATTCATAAGTTCGGCGTAAAGACACTGAAGCGAGATTTGCTTCGTTTCGGTTGGGCTTAGCAGCAACAGGGCAACTACTGAGATTCGAAGTGAGGAGCCACGAACCACAAGAGTGAAGATAGATACATATACAGAAGGCGTGTAAGCGGTTCGAGGCTTACTATTCCGGCGAAGAATGCGGTGAATACGACGGCGTCGGCGGCGAGTGGGCTAGGGTTTGGATTGGTGCTTTCTGGCTGATGTTGTTGGAGGAGTCGTTTTGTGTCGACACTGTCAAAAGAGTGAGATGAGTGGAGATCTGACAGACTTGGAGCGATAGATCGTGTTGGCGAAAGTCAATCCGACATGGAGGGCACGCTGGATACCTTGTTTGAATTAGTTGATAAAAATAATCGATTGACTATTAAAAACAAATCAGAGTTCGATCTCATACGTAGCATCTCATCAACTCAAATCTCCAAATCTCAGTCGTCTATTCAAAGGCTAGACACTGATCTTCTCCTTCTCGACCTTCACCGCCATCACCGATTTACCCAACCCGACATCAGCCCATCAAACTCCATCCCTCGAACACCACCACCACTCGAATCCGAACACCTTACGAATACCGATCCTTGTTGCTTCTCGCTGTCGCCGACAATGATGACGAGGACAGGAGGAACCTATCACGACAGATGTGGAGGTCTCAGCCAGGAGCGGAGAATGGGGATCTCGACAGCAGCGGCAGAAACGAATCCACTAAATTTGTGCTGTTGAGAGTTAAGTGAGAGAGAGATGAAATTGATCGACGGAGACGATGGCGAAGACGGAGGCGACGGTGGAAGAGATATGGAGGAGAGGGGAAAGTGGTGGTGGAGTGAAATTCGACAAGCAGAGGAAATTCGGCGTGGGGTTCGGGAGCGGGGTTGGGTGTATCTCATGTAAATTAAAATTTGTTGCTCTTTCGTCTCCAAATGCTACCTCTCATGAATTGTCACCAAAATATATATATAATTAATCAATGTTCTATTTAGGATTGTAAACGAATCGAACGGATTGAGTGTCAACGAATTCGATTTCGAACTTCGATTTTTTATTCCGAGTCGAAAATCAGTCGATCTTGAGCACTGATAAAAAAACTCAAGCTCGAACCGAGTTCGAGTATGTCTCAATGGTTAGGATTAAAATATACAATGAAGATGCATCTGGATATAAGAGCCTGATAATTAAGAAGTCCACTAACATTAACTTAGCCCAAATCTCAAAACACATCTTCCCCAAGTTGTGATTTACACCGTTGATTATAAATAGACACATCCAAGATTAGGTTTGTCATGATATACTTTCGTTTTCCCCATAGTTTTAAGAACAAAAGTAAATTGCGAAACTCAGGGCACTCAATGTGCAAGAGGGCTCTTAACAATTTTATGATTGAAATGCTATATTACCTTATGTAATAGTTATAAATTTATTGATTTCAGTCGAACCATTGGGTCGAACTCGGTCTCACTCGCGAACACAAGTCGAACTTATCAAACCTATCGAACCCGAAATCCTTGACGAGTTTGACTCGACTAACGGACTTAAGTTGAGTCGAACCTTAGTCGAGTCGAACTCGAACAGTTCGTAAACTATTTGGTTCGAGTAAAGCCGTAGTTCTACTACAGTATAATTCATTACCTTCTCTTAATTGCAACAATGTCCAAACATTTTTGGACAGAAATAGTAAACACTGCTTGTTATGTCGTGAATAGGTGCCTAATACACAAGTATCACGAGAAAACCCCTATGAATTGTGGTAATGAAAGACATCAAGTGTCAAGTACTTTTATGCATTTGATTGTAAATGCTACATTCATAATAATGAAAAATAACATCTGAAAAAATTTGACCCAAAATCTGATAAAGGAATCTTCCTAGGATACTCTACTGCAAGTAAAGCAATTAGATTATATAATAAAAGAGCTGGGCTGATAGAAAAATTTATACAGTGCATCGTAGAGGTGAGCAAGTGACATTTTTTCTAGATCTCTTGATTCTCTGATTGCAGTAGACTTTGTGCGTCATGCTTCTCCAAGAGATCTCATGAACTTCAGGTTGACTTCCTTATTGTCAAATGTCTTTCCTAGTGTCATTAGATTGTTCATCAAGACATTGAATCTCTCATAGAAAGTGGCGAGATTTTCATCAGGCCTCATGGATACCTAGTCATACTGCTGCATCAAAACATCCTTCTTGTTTTCCCTTATCTTATTTGTTCATTCATTTTTGAGTAGTAGAGCACCCCATGCTTCTTTTGCTGTGGTAGTGTGGATTACTATCTCCAACATGTCATTATCCAGGGCCTTGAAGATTTGATTTCTCGTCCTCCTGTCTATCAACACCAAGTCCCTGTCCTCCTTTGTCCATAGAGATTTTACCTTGTCAACTTCTTTTGTGCTATCTAGTGGATCTGATATTTTTGTATATGAGGGTCATTTGTGACTATGTCTTGCATTCTCTCATCAATTGAGTCCAGATGAGGTAGCATTCTTAACTTCCAGTGGTTGAACTTGTCAAATGCAGCAAGCTGGTGGTTCACCACTGTTAGGGCACTTGGGTTGCTTTGAAGGAGCCATTCTTTCTTCACACAATAAACTATTAGTAACTTCTTTTTCAGAAAACAAGCAGACAAGAAAAAGACCTTTTTCTTTCTAATAACTGTTAAGTCTAGAAAGTCAGGCTCTGATACCAATTGTATATCACAGAGTTTACAATAAATAGCCTGGGGGGGGGGGGTGAATAGGCTATTTAAAACTTTTCACGGTTCAGTGCAGCTTGGTCTTGACTAATATGTACTTAACCTTCTGCAGACTTGCGGAATGAGTCTGCAGTAGAGACAGTGGTATATCAAGATTATCTCTTGTGTGTCCTAGTTCTAAGTAAAACATGAACCACAGTTCTAAGTAAAAGATGAAGGGGGGAGGGGGGGGGGAGGGTGAGTAGCCTATTTAAAACTTTTCACGGTTCAGTGCAGCTTGGTCTTGACTAATATGCACTTAACCTTCTGCAGACTTGCGGAATGAGTCTGTAGTAGAGACAGTGGTATATCAAGATTATCTCTTGTGTGTCCTCGTTCTAAGTAAAACATGAACCATAGTTCTAAGTAAAAGATGAAAAGTTGTGAAGGACACAAGATTTTTATACTGGTTCAGACAATCGTTGTCAAATGATCGAGGAAGGCTTAGTCCAGTGTAACGCCCCGGCTACCAGCTCAGCTGACACGTGACGTTATGCCGCTACAGAGAAAATCCATAGCAAGACTAAACAACTCCATCGAATTTTAGGTATAGAATTCGAGGGAACTACTTGTACATACCATTATATTTATAAAGGTTAGTTATAAAGTTATCTTACAATGTAATTTTCAGTAGTCGAAACGTTATACATCACATCTTCCAGTAATAGGAATATTATACAACCATGCTTCAAAAGCTAAGAAATTATTAATCCTTCGCCCTGCAACTAAAATATCACATGTTATCTAACAATAGCTATTATTAAGCTGTCACATTATTTATAATTAGGTGTAAAGTTCTAGATGCAGTGCGAGTTCATTTTAACTCGTTCCAACTTCATTTCGGCCCGCTCCTGAAAATAAAACCCTTAACTCGTGAGCAAAAAGCTCAGTAACTTAGGAAGGAAAATTCAATTTTCTGGGGGTTCTCCATCGATTATTGCAAATCGTGGAGAGCCCCTGAAGAAACCCCCGAAGGGAAGTAAGAAAAAGAAAATATATACTTATGCCATATTAGTTAAATAATAATATTATAGTAAATTTATGTGTCTTGATAACTATATTATATCCATTATATGTGTCTTTCTTTTGTGTTATTATTTGATAATTCAGGACATGACTTCACAAAACTAAATTTGAAAGAAATAATCGAATCCGACAACTTTGACGATAATCATGGGAATTTAACAATTGACGGGGCAAACCTCTCTCAAGCATATTTTTAATATACATGATCCAACGGGTTAGTTAGACCCAATTGACATGTTCGAGCCTTCTGCCGAAGTTGTTCGGTGGTCCAGCCACCCACAGCATTACAGTGCCGTTGTGTGCACGCGAAGAGGACAAGTCGCTGCTTTCCTCTCCTTAGCTAGTCTCCACTTGCCCGTCACGACGACTCAACCAACACGACTCATATAGGGTATTCAATAAATGATGTATAACAACAGGTTTTTTCATGATAAAGCCAACAATCCCCACGATTACTTTATTAAGAATTCCGACAAAACAAATTAGGTCAAATTGCTTTAGCGCTTAAGAATTCCTCGCTTTTAACTTCTCGATATTAAAGATTTATACCCGCATGTCTTTATATTTTTATGATAGTATCGCCTTTTGTCTATTTTCGTAAAAGGGTATATTTATGTATATATGTGTATATATATATCACTTAATATTGAGTGTTATAGTTTTATTTTCTCAACTCTTACCATACAATATATATCATGCGCGCGATATTTTTTTCCCCTTTCTCGATCGCATAAGAAGGCTTATTAATAACCCGATCGCCTTCATGAACATAACTTTGGCCCCCGATATTATTTTCATAATTTAACGATAAATTTTATAAATCATCATAATTGACATAATTATGCAAAAAAAAAGTGCTTAATTGCACGAGTTTATTTTTGATATAAATCATAAAGATTAATATTTTGTCTCGATTTTCGCACTATCGACCCAACACCCCATCTTGACGTAACATTTAATAATATTAATCGTTTTTACCCATTTTAAAGCCAAGTTACGCATATTTTTCGCCATGAGCTTACCGATTAATGTAACGACCCGATTATTTCCTCGCTCTTCCGGTAACATCGCTTCAACTACCCATCGTCCCCGACCACCTCTAACATTAAACCGTACCCACATAATATATCAATCATGCATAAGGTATCGGGAAAGGGGTTATGTTATCGCCCGACGTTTTCGAACCTGAGTCACGTAAAACCGAGAGAACTAACATGAGACACCGTCGTTGTCCTTGTTGCCAAGCCGCTGCCCACTAGGGGTTGAACTTTCGGACGTCACCCAGTCGCTGGTTGTTCGCTAGAGATCGGAACGTCACCGAGAAACCTACATATAATTGTTAGCTAAGAAGAAAAAAAAAAAGGTTAAACGAGATGGGCAGCTGTATGGTTCCTCATCGTGGGAAGCTCATGATCATTCTATGCTGTCTTGGAGAAGGCAACGACGTCGTCCCGGTGATGCTCAGGCAAGGCGGCGCGGCATGGTGGTGTGTGGTGGCCGAGCGTAGAGAGGGAGAGAATCCGCGGGGGAGTGGGAAGAAGAGAGGAGTGATCGTGGTTTGTTTGTGCGTGGGGAGGTCGCTTGGGGTCTCCGGATTGCTAACTGGACGACGATGCCGTGTTGGCCGACGAGCTAGTAGCGTAGCGACAGATGATAAACGGTTTGGTGTTTCGAGGAGGAAGGTGTCCTCGGCTCCGTTTCCACGAGGAATAAACCATTAGTGGAGGGTGGTAGCGGCGACTGGTGGAGCGTGGTGGTGGTGAGGGTGATGGCAGGTGGTGAAGGGTGGTGGTTATGGTAGCCGGTCCCATGGTCATGGAGGCGAGATGGCGAAGTGAAGGCTACGGCGGGGTTGTCTGTGCTTTTTAGTTTGGGCGAGGATAGAGTCGTGGAGTCGGGGTGTCAAGGCGAACTGCAGTCGGTCTCCGACTACTCCGGTGATCGACGAAGCTGGCAGTGGGGACGGGCGAGGGAGACAGAGGCGACGGTGATGGTGATCGGTGGTTGTGATGGTGAGAGGAGTGGTTGATAATGGGAATGAAAAGTGACGGGGGAGGAAGAAAAAGGGGAGACGGTGTGAAATTTTTAAATGCATGGGTCCTATATGTTTTTAATTTGGGGATAATTTTTATCTCCTTTTATAACATTTGGTAGCAAATATCTCACAAATTAACCCAATAAATTAACGTTATTTAATCATACTTATATATTTAGCATTTATCGATAATAAATTATCCCTTACTTAATTATCGTTCTATCACATCAGCTCAGTTCTTTTGTTAAATTTTAACGTTCATACATTCAAATTATATCATAATAACAAACGTTACATTATCGCTACTTTCCATCATTCGTATTTAATGTTCTAACATTAATAATTATAATTGCAATGACGAGCGTTATATTAACGTTGAATTCCATCGTTTGTAATTAACGTTCTTATGTTAATATATTATATTTGTAACGATGAACATTTACTAAATTTACTTTTCCTCATTTCGAAAATGTTTTACAAACGTTCAATATTTTACGAACAGTAATTTCTCTCACATTTATACATATAATTCTATGTTTATACGTATAGTTTTATATTTATACGTAAATTTTAATTAAAATAATTTCTCGGATATGACATCCAGTCTTCCCTTTGTCGCTTACCAGACAATCCCTTTTAAGTACAAAACTTGCTAAGGCTAGAACCTAGATCGTTGTACAGATTTTTTCTAAAAGCTCTGTTGCAGATGTTGTTCTTGGTGCAGACTAGTGAATTACTTTCCTCAGATCTTTCTTCACAGCTCTTGAGAACTATTGCTCAACACTTGAGAGATTTTTTTTTCTTGCAAATGAAATCCACAATCGTCATCAATCTTCTCTGAGCTTGATCAATCTCGTTTTATAGACTCAAGGAATTAGAACCCGTGACTGTACCGTTCTGATGTTGACAGCTAATTGTTTGTCCCCTGTGTGAATCCTCAGTGATGTTGATACGCCTTGTCATAACAAGTATCAACCTCGTACAGATTTTTGAACCTCAAATCTTCAATATGATCGTTACTCAGATCCCAGTCCACTCACCAATCAGTCTATTGCACTTCCAGTCTGCTATGCTTTTGCCTCTGCTACAAGCCAGCCCTGCTGTATCTAGTCTACTGCATTGTGATGTTACTTGATCCTGAGACTTCGATCCTAAATCCTGAAGAATTTGTGGTCCTTTGCTGCCCACGTTTGTCCCAATTGTTTATTCAGAACCTTCTGTAGTAGTCTGTATCCAGTTGGTCCACATTGTCATTCCAACTGTGGTCTGTTACTCTGTTGTATGCTTCCCTAGACTGTAACTTACTATCCTAGTCCTCAATCTAAACAACTAACTACAAGCATGTCCTACTCTAAAGTTTTGTTCATCAATTTCTATACATTGGAGCGATTGCAAATTCCTAACAAGGCTTATTCTAGTCTTTTCTTGTTGATCAGTGTAGTCAAGCCAAGAGATAGTTCACTATTTGTTTGTTTTTTGTTGAAAATGAACCTCATACAAGCTACTCAGAACTTGCTAAGAAAATCAAGCAACTTCTTGCACGGATCAACTCCTTACTCTGCTGCACAGATGTTTTTGATGTAGATTAGTGAGCTCTTTATCTTAGATCTTCAATCCAGTACACCAAAACGATTACAGATTGATGATAAATGATTTTTCAGCTTGCTATCACTTCTTCACAATCGTAACCTTCTCTTTCTTGGCTGGATCTTTTTTTGTAGGGCAGAAAATCAAAATCCATGACTATTCTATTCTGACGTTGACAGTTATCGTTTTGTTCCCTACAAATCTCTAGTGAAGTTGACAGGGATCCTCCCACATAGTCTTCAACCTAGTACAGATTTGAAACCTCGAATTTTCGATTTGACTGTTACTCTGATCCTTATTCAATCACAAACCAGCCCTGCTGCATTCATAGTTTTGTTTATCAATTTCTATATATCAGGAGGGATGCCACATTCATCCTAACAACAATTTCTTGTTCTTCCTTTTGTGACACTGTAACACCCCGACTTTACATTACTTATTAATGATACATATGACGTCACTGCTGCTAGGCCCAACGCCTCAGCTAGGAAAAAACTATACATCCTGGCTTATTCATAAGAATTAAGCTAAGTTTACTTATGCATCATTAGTTTAGAAACTTTTGATGCAATGAATCATAACTCAGAATATCACCTTCGCTGCGGAATTTACATCTCTTTCTAGAATCAGATTACCTTTGACACATAAGTTACATCTCGTATCAAAACTTAGATCACACTTTTCTTCAAGTCTTGCCCTTGAAATAAAGGGAAGTGGAAAGACACAGAAAAATAATTGTCGTGAGCTATAGAAGCTTAATAACATGTCGACCCCCTTACCAAGGGTTACACGAGAGAAGAAGTTAAGAAAAGAAAAGGGGAATGATCAATTGAATCCTTTGCTCGAGCACTCTGAAACTATCATACCAATTTGACATTCATAATTATCATCACAAGCATACCAGTGATAAGTCTTAGTCATATAAGCACACTTAACATCACGTAACAATGCTCGAAACCACACGTCAATCGACACTCCAGACATCATCAACGCTATTTACTACCGTCATCCCCTTTATGGTAATGACAGTCAAGACCTCCATATCAAAAAAACTGAGACAATGACACTGTGAGTCGACAGGTCTCCAGTCCAAGTCTCACGCACTGCTGCACTCAGCAGTTCACTCAAGATTTGTTATACTTACCGTCATATCAATCACACAGAGACGATAAACAATAAATACCCTCAATGTTATAATTGTGCCCGTGGTGAAACTTATTCAATTTCATAAGCAAGCTCTCTTCAGCTTTAGTAAAAGGGACATCCGCGAAAAGGGATCAGCCAAACTAGAGCCCAGGGCCTCCTGTAGTGAGATACCCTAATATCAAAACGAACTCACATGGTCGATGAAATAATGTCACCACCAAGTCACTGTATAACACATACGATAAACACAACGTTCTTCGCGTTTTATGCCACGGAGTTATCCTACCAATTATGGATTTAAACTCCTTTCACTCCCTCATCCTCTTTATACCAGCAAACAAGGTATAACACAAACACATAAATCATCTTATCACGGCACACAGCTTAGTAATAAAAATTAAGCTAAATTCACTAATACATCATTAGTTTAGAAAACTTTTGATGTACTCTATCATAACTCAGAATATCACCTTTGCTGCGGAATTTACATCTCTTTCTAAGATCAGAAAACCTTTCACACATAAGCTACATCTAAGATCATATCTTAGGTAACACTTCTCCTTCAAGTCTTGCTTCTATAACAAAGAGAAGAAGAAAGACACAGAAAAATAGTAACCGTGAGCTATAGGAGCTCAATAACGTATCGGTCCCGCTACCAAGGGTTACACGAGAGAAGAAGGTAAGAAAAGAAAAGAGAAATGATCATTTGCATTCTTTGTTTCAGCACTCTAGAATTATCATGTCAATTTGACATTCACAATTATCATCACAAACATACGAATGATTCACCCTAGTCACATAAGCGCACTTAACATCATGTAACAACGCTCGAAACTACGTGTCCCTCGATACTTTAGACATTATCAACGTCATTTACTACTGTCACGCCCTTGATGTTATGACAATCAAGAACTCCATATCAAACAAACGGAGACAATGTGTAATACCCCAAAATTTCGTGATAAATTATTATCTCAGAAAATAACAAAAATAGAATATTACTGAACGTCATAATTTATTAGATGGGGATATAAAATTTGTTTGTTAAAATCACGATGAAAATATGCTACTTATGGATAAATTAAACCCCGTCATACAAATATGTGGAATTTATTTTTGAAATCCCCACTTTCTCTCTTTTCCCTCCACTTCTCCTATGTCCTCCACTTCCTTCTTCCGCACACTTCACCCACCCCATTCACCTAAGCATGACCACGGTTCTATTTGGAATCGGAACCGAACCGGAATCAAACCGTCGGTTCCGAAACCGGAACCGATCAGAATCGAAACCGTTTTGGAATCGGAACCGAACCATGCTATAAGGTATTGGTTTCGGTTTGTGAAATCAAAAACCAAAACCGTAACCGACGGTTCGGTTCCGATTTCGAACCGTTTTTAATAAAAAAAATAAAATATATAAAAATTAATATGTTTCTATTTTATATTTAAGAGTGTATATTTCTTATTTTAGAGTTTATATTTTTCTATGAAATGGTTAGTTATTACACAATTTATAAAAATTAACTATGTTTGATTGTTTTATGAATTTTTTGGTAAAAAAATTTGTACATAATTGTTTTATGAATTACCCATCCAAAATGCTATAAGAATTTTTTGATTTTCAAATAGATGAAACTACAACAGGAACTGGGTCTCAAGATAGTGATTAGTTTATGTTTTATTGATCATGTAGATTTAAATTTAAATAAATATGTAATCATTAATCCTAACAAATTATGAAAATTATCAATCGAAAAATCTTCCTTGTTTTGTACATCGGGTATAACCCACGTAGACTTAGGAAGTATTAATCGGTTTGGTATTTGACATAGTTTCTTTGGATTTCTTTTTTTGCAATTCAAATTTGAAGCAATAATGTATGTTGCAAATTTTAATTTTATTTTCTAAATTCTTAAGTTTAAATTCTTATCGATAACGAAATAAAACCATCCGAAATCTAAACGGAACCGTCCGAAACCAACCGGAACCGAAACCGAAACCGTCGATTCCAAACCGGAATCGAAACCGAAACCGTCGGTTCCAAACCGGAATCGAAACCGTTACTTAAGGTTCCGGTTCCACCATTATTTGGAACCGAAACCGGCGGTTCCGAAACCGTGGTCATGCCTACATTCACCACTTCATCATCAATGCTTCTCATCATCCATTTCACATTACTCTTTTCTCCTCTTCTCCTCCCACCATTCTCTCATGGAAACTTGGAGACAAGCACAAAGGAGAAGACACAATAACCATGGAGAGGAGCAAGGGGGCCAAAACTCATCCTCATCATCAAACACTTCGCACGGTTCAAGCCGTTATTCGTTGGAACTCATCGTAGCCATTGATGATCATGGTAAGTGAAGGTGAGCATCATTTGTTTGACCTTGCCTCGACATATACATGGGATCATAAGAACATGTATGAACGAAAAACATGAAGAAACCATGAATGAAGAAAAATCAGTTTTTGAGATTTTGGCCACATAATATGCAAGATTAGAAATTTTGTATAAAATCATACGCTCTGAGATAAAATTGGATTTTAATGTATGTTAAAAGCTCATATGTCTAGCGTCTGATAAAGTTGATAGATCATGATTTGAGTTGTAAATCTCAAGATATAAATCAAAACGTATAGGTAAGTCAATCAGCTAAAAACTGGTTACAAAACTACCTTTGTGGCTTAATCTGGAATACACAAAAAGAGTTAAGAAACGACCCTTATATCAATGGAAGGTCCTTGAAGTCTAGTTCCAGAACAGTTTAAAAATTCATATTTGGAGTTGTAAGTAAGGAGTTATGAGTTGATTAGTGAAGAAATGTTAAACTATCTTATCTAGCAAAAAATATAAAATTGAATGAATAAACTACTGTTACTGATAAGGTTTCATGATATAAACTTTAATTCAATGGAAAGAATATGAAGTCTAGTTAATGTGGAATTTTATGAAAAAATTTTTGAAATAGTATACACGAAGTTATAGATTTAAACGCGTCAAAGTGTCATGTTGGGCAGTAAGCCATTTTCCAGACTACGAAGGAACACGGGACGTGTTGTATCATCACGGGCCGTGTCATTATGGGCAGTAAGCCATTTTCCAGGTTCTGAAGCAACACGGGCCGTGTTGTATCAACACAGGCCGTCTCATTATTAGCAGTAAGCCATTTTCCAGTTTGTGAGGGACACGGGCCGTGTTGTATCAACACGTGCCGTGTCAATATGGATAGCAATTCCTCGTGTTGTTTAATGCTCAACTCCATAACGTAAACATCATGCACAAGACTGTGTCTTAATACGTGTATCCCATTATATTATCAGACTCGAAGACGCTGCTCGTTATCATTTAAGGACGAGACTGAACGTGTGCATGCAAAGAACTGTGATAAATGATAACGTTTAGATTTATTGTGTGTGACGATGCATGTTATTATACCGTGAGTATAATAATATGCATTGGAATATTTGGACGTAGTCACTAAATGTGGCTGACGTAAAATATTGACTGCAACTACTGTGTGCTAAATGCTGAGTGCTGTGGAGTGTTGTTACATGATGTATGTTATGCCTTATTTGTTGGTATAATGAGGATGAATGTGTGAAAGAAGTGTAAATCCATAATTAATAAGATAACTCCGTGTTATAAAACACAAAGTCCATTGTGTCTGTCGCATGTGTTATACAGTGACTTAGTGGTGACATTTTTTCATCGAGCTTTTGGTATGAGGGTATCTCATTGCAGGAGATACTGGGCTCCAGTTTGGCTGATCGCGTTTCGCGGATGTCTCTTTTGCTAAAGTTGAATAAAGCTTATCTATGAAATTGAATAAGTCTCGCCAACGGCGCAATTATAACGTTGAGGGTATCTATTATCTGTCGTCTCTGTGTGATTGACATGATGGTAAGTATAATAAAGTCTTGAGTGAACTATTGAGTGCAGCAGTGCGTGAGACTTGGACCAGGGACCTGTCGTGTCACAGTGTCATTATCTCAATTTATTTGATATGGAGGTTTTGACTGTCATTAAAATAAAGGGTATGACTGTAGTAAATGACGACGATAATGTCTGGAGTGTCGATGGATGTATGGTTTCTAGCGTTATTACGTGGTGTTAAGTATGCTTATGTGACTAGGGTGAATCATTGGTATGCTTGTGATGATAATTGTGAATGCCAAATTGGCATGATAATTCCAGAGTGTTAGAACAAAGGATCTAAGTGATCATTTTTCTTTTTTTTTTTTATTATCTTCTTCTCTCGTATAACCCCTGATAAGGGGGTCGACACGTTATTGAGCTCCAATAGGTCACGGTTACTATTTTTCTATGTCTTTCTTCTTCTCTTTAATACAGGACCAAGAGTTGAAGTTTTTGATGCTAGATGTAGTTTTTGTGTGAAAGGTATTCTGATCTTAGAAAAAGATGTAAATTCCGCTGCAAAGATGATATTCTGAGATAGGATTGAGTGCATCAAAAGTTTCTACACTAATGATGTATGATTGAACGTAACTTAATTCTTATGACTAAGCCAGAAAGTATAGTTTTAGGATAGGAATTAAATTGAATCATTTGGGAATAAGTTAGGCACAATACAAATGCATGGAATATAAGATGAGTATGATATCATGAGTTGTATTGGATTGAACTCATAGGTTGTTTGCTTAATTGAAATTAAAATAGCGCTTGTGCAAATAAGACCAAGCAAGAACAAAACCTTGATGTTTTGAGGATATGTTTGGAATGATAAAGGCACTAAGATGTGCTAAAATGATATTGAGAGGATATATATCATGTGATAAATATGCCGTGAAAAATAGGACCGATATGTTTATCTAGGTTGTGGCTGTTGTATGAGCATTTTGTTTGGTATCGCTACTTTGTGTGGTTTGGGATAGAACTTAAGGATAATGAGCAGACATATTTATAATGGAACAGGATTGCAACATGCATTGAGTACAGTAGCAACATGCATTGAGTACAGTACGAGAGGAATGAGTCAATGAGTTGAGTAAATAAATGAGATTTACTCTCTAAGACGAGTAATAAGTTGATCATGAAGGATGGGAAGACAGATACATGATTTGATATATGTGAGCAATCTTGCTCAAGTATAAGAAGTTAATACACTTGATGTTGGAAGGTTAAATTATATATCTACTCTTCTTTGCCGTCAAAAGAGTAAAATACCTGCTTGGTGAGAAAAGGTGCTAGCATGGCTAGACATAGATGTTTCTATCATGATGTAACACATAAATGTGCTTGTTTGACGACTAGTAAGTCGCGTCAGAACGCAAGCGTACGTGTCGTGTAGCAAGTAATAAGTGAGTAAAAAATATCGTTCCAACGAGGATCTAGTATTCTAGCAATCAAAGTATGGTAGCTAACCTTGGGTCAAACAAGTATAGATGGGTTTGAATGTAAAACTATTTTTACTAACTGAATAGCTAACTGAGATTACCTAACTTGAATAGAGTCGAGTCTAAGATATGGGGGAGGAGAGGGGTTGTGATGTCGTCTTCCGATTGTGTGTGTAGTTGCTAAGTGTTGATCTAGCCATTTCAAGATGATCTCAATCGGGTCCTAAGGTGAAGTCTAAACTCTCTCGAGTCATAAACTTACTCTAACACAACTAGTCTAAGCTCGGGTTCCCTTTAACGATTCACTCGTCACGCATACAACCTCTCGGTCATGCATTCAACGTATGGGTGAATAACCATGGTCCAGTACTTACATATCCTTCCAGAATCAATACGTATCCTAGATCATACGATGAGTGATCAAGTCATCGAAACATTAAGCATAACCATAGACCTAGATCACAATCCGAATCAACTAGATCTACAACAATCACAATATTCCACACAACCTTTCAACTATCACAACCCCCATTTGGAGTTTAGCTAATTATGGAGAGATCAAGACAAATCATCAAACACCTCATAAGCATGATCATCATCATCTACACAAACTAAAGTGAAGGTCACAATTCAACCAAAATGAGATGAAACAAGCACAATCGCAAAGCAATTTGATAGATCCAATCAAGATCTTCTTATTTTCAAGTACAATTCTCCACCAAAATCTCCCAAACTGAAATCCAAACCCTAAGCAAATTAGTATGAATCTCACATAAAGTGTTCTCCCAAAATTAAGAGGTCTTTTTTATACATAAATCGGTGGGGGGTTTCATCGACATGTACTCGGGAACAGGCCATCAAAGCGTCCGGGCGCTTTGCAGCGAATTTCGAATGGCAAAAAGGGGTAGCGCCCAGGCTTGGAAGAACAAGGCGCTCGGGCGCTTTACATTCTGCATCCCATGGCTTCAAAACTGCTTCGTTCCTCCATCCTTCGATCCGTTAAGCTCCTAGTTCGATCATTCTTCCTTGATATGTCTTCGCTCGTCCATGTAATGTCCGTTTTAACTACAAAAATATCAACACGCATCAAAACTCACTCGTGTACAAAAACTGGACTAAAATCTCAAGATTAACATTCAAAGACGCCTAGATATATAGCAAAAGTAGGATCAAAGGAAGAATGATACGAGCCAAACAATGCTCTCATAAATGAAGAATGAGGAAAATATATAACAATGTGAACTATGATAGTAGGGAGAGCATGAAAAAAATGTTTAATTTTTATTAATCTCAGAGAAATATAACTTTGTGAAACGAACTATAAAGTGTTCGGTTGAATAAATATGTAGGATAATTGTTATGTATTTGAACATTGATAGTGAAATTTATCAATTATTAATAAATGCATAAAGTTTGAGATGGAGAATAGAGACATATTACACATGAGGTGGACATGTTATTGGCATAAGATTGCCTGATGTTCAATAATTGAGATGGACAATTGACCTATAGGTTGAGCCAAAATAAGAATTATGTGGGTTGCCTCCCTTATTTAGATCATCTCTATGCAATTAAATGCTTTGTTATACCTAATGCGTGACAAAATGATCATAGTCAACGATTTCATATTTTGTTCTATGCTAAGATAAAGGGTTATTGGGAATAGAAAAATAAATTGAAAGCAACTAATGCTGAGTTAGTTACTCCCCTTTGATTAAACATTGAGCTGGATGCCTTAATAACCGTAGGATGTTATACGCTTGGATGATAGTGATATTTTATTTTGATGATATAAGTGCTGTATTCTCAAAGATGTATTTTTGAATAAGGTTCACCGAATCTCATAAAAATACTTCAACTGGGAGTTAAGAACTTGCTTATTGAGCATTAGAAATATTACTGGATGAACTGTAAGAGACATCAGTCTAAATACATGTTCTATATAAATCCATGGATTGATGATCCAAGAACAAGAAAACACAATGTGGTTTGGGATTCACAATCGTATGTCAATTCGAGATTTAACGTTTTCCTAAGTTATGACTTTATGATTAGAGATCATATAGAATCAAGTTGGAAACGGAACTTGAGGGCATATACTAGTGAAGATTTGATATGATTGCAAATCTCAGATTTTGATTATTGAATTGAAGAGACTTATATCAAATCTAGATCTCGTTTGTCTTGCTTGACAAAGTTATCAATGAATGACAATTGAGTCACTTCGCATATCAGCATGATCATGGAGATAAAAAATTTAGATTTTGTTTGAATTTTATCTTGATTCCCTTTATGTTCTAAATAGTATAAATAAGGAGCGAAACTTCATAAACTCATTCGTGGTTCAAGGATCAATCCTTCTTACAATTCATCAAAGAGGAATACAATGCATCCGATGATCAAGCAAGTGGTGAAGTTCTTCCTTTGAGTGCTGTTTGTAATGGCTTTCTACCTTGTGCTCATTGGTGGGGTGATCAATATCATAGCATTTTTCTTTGCAACAACTGAGGAATTAGAAATATGCACATTGTCTCTATGTTTGTACCCTCAAAATATTCTGTATTAGAAATATGCACATGTGTGTTTTCTAAATATACACTTCTGTGTGTTCTTCTGTTGCTTATCAATGCTGATATATGATAAATATGAAGTTATCACTTACATAAGTGAAAAATCTCTTGGACAACAAAGATAGTTGTCTATGGTATTTGTATGATCATATATAGTTAAGTTATGGTGTATGTTCACTATGCTGGTTGGATCCACTAGTGTTTACTTATGCTGTTTTATATATCATAAGTTATAAATCATATGGGTTTAGATGTCAAGAAAAATACACTTATGTTTGAGGATTTCGAAAAAAAATTCTCTGAAATTGGTATTGTAAAATACGAATTGAGAATCGTTGAGAAAGAAAATCTATCTTCATGGTAAAGTTACAACAAGTTATTTGTGCAAGTGGTTAAGTTGTTATATAGAAGCATAAACATATGTTAGTAAACCAGGGTTCCTATATTTGGTACTGTCATCAAACTTATTTTCTTTGCTTCATACTAAAATATTGGGAGTTGAATTGTAATAGTTATCTGGGAGAAACAAAATTGAGTTTGAGTTTAACATGGATCAATAAATGATCAAATCAGTGAGGAGATAACGGGATCTTGAATCACGCGTAAAGATTAGATTAGCGAATACAGATCTCCTTTGTTTTTACTACGCAAAGGCCCCCGCGCATGATAAATGAATCACACGTAGTTCAAAATTCAGATCTCCTTTGTCTTTGCTACCTAAAGTCCCCCACGCGTGATAAATGAATCACACGTAGTGCAAAATCCAGATTTCCTTGGATTTTATTTTGACTCTTCATAAATACTAAGTACTATAAATAGGAGGTGAAACCTTAGCGAACTCTTCGCTGATTTAGAGTTTCATTACCAGCTCAACTCACAATGCACCCGATTATCAAGAAGATCCTGTACTGGATACTATTCGTGGTACCTCTATGCTCTTTGACAGTGGTCGTAGTAGGTTGCATTGCGGCTTTCTTCTTGGCAATGCCGGAAACCTTGGTTTTTCTGATGTTTTATGCTTTCTTTCTACTAATGTTTTACCTAAAAATTATAACACTGATCCTACTCAGTCGTAACTGGTAGGAAGAAGCTTATGTGATATCAATAAAGAGTTATTTAAAATCCAGTGTGATTTGAGGGTTATTTTAGTGGATATTTTGGATACGTTAATGGTTAGGAGTGTCATTGGACCCTTGTCATGGTCATGACACTGTTAAAGGCTATTGGACTGCGTGAAACGAAGGTGTCACGGTCATGACAGCCCTTGTAATGATTATAACAGTTGGATATAAGCTCTGTTTAATTTTTTGCTTGCATCACGATCGTGACAGGGAGCAGTCACGGTCATGAAACATCAGGAATACCACATTCATTTAATGGTAATTCCTTGATTCTCTCGATTTCAAGTGTCGAGGACGAAACCTTTTAAAGGAGGAAAGAATGTAATACCCCAAAAATTTCGTGATAAATTATTATCTCAGAAAATAACAAAAATAATATATTATTGAACGTCATAATTTATTCAACGGGGATATAAAATTTGTTTGTTAAAATACGATGAACATATGCTAATTATAGGTAAATTAAATCCCATCATATAAATATGTGGGATTTATTTTTCAAACCTCCACTCTCTCTTTTCCCTCCACTTCTCCAAATTCCTCCAGTTCCTTCTTCCACTTCTGCCGCACACTTCACCCATCCTATTCACCACTTCATCATCATTCCTTCTCATCATCCATTTCTCATTACTCTATTATCCTCTTCTCCTCCCATCATTCTCTCATGGAAACTTGAAGGCAAACACGGAGGAGAAGACACAATACCCATGGAAAGGAGCAAGGGGGCCAAAACTCGACCTCATCATTAAACACTTCGCATGGTTCAAGCCGTCATTCGTTGGGGCTCACCGTAGCCATTGATGATCATGGTAAGTGAAGGTGAGCATCACTTGTTTGACCTTGTCTCGACATAGAAATGGGATCATAAGAACTTGTATGAACGAAAAACATGAAGAAAACATGAATGAAGAAAAATCAGTATTTGATATTCTGGACAACATAATATGCAAGATTGTATAAAATCATACGCTCTGAGATAAATTTGGTTGTTAATGTATGTTAAAGGCTCATATGTCTAGTGTTTGATGAAATTGATAGATCATGATTTGAATTCTAAATCTCAAGATATAAATCAAAACGTACAGGTAAGTCAATAAGTAAAAAACTGGTTACATAACTAACTTTGTGGCTTAATCTGGAATTACACAAAAAGAGTTAAGAAATGAGCCTTATATCAATAGAAAGCCCTTGAAGTCTAGTTTTCAGAACAGTTTATAAATCCATATTTGGAGTTGTATGTAAGGAATTATGAGCTGATTAGAGAAAAAAGGTCAAACTATCTTATCTAGTAAAAAAATATAAAATTGAATGAATAAACTGATATTATTGGTAAGGTTTCATTATTCAAACTTTAATTCAATAGAAAGATTATGAAGTCTAACTAAAATAAAATTTTATGAAATATTTTTTGAAATAGTATACGCGAAGTCATAGATTTAAACGCGTCAAAGTGTCATGTTGGGCAGTAAGCCATTTTTCAAACTGTGAAGGAATACGGGACGTGTTGTATCAACATGGGCCGTGTCATTATGGGCAGTAAGCCATTTTGCAGATTGTGAAGCAACATGGGCCGTGTTGTATCAACACCAAGTCACTGTATAACACATACGACAGACACAACGTTCTTTGTGTTGTATACTATGGAGTTATCTCACCAATTATGGATTTACACTTCTTTTACTCACTCAGCCTCTTGTGATGGATACTGCCGGGTTGGCGAGGATGTGATTCCGTGTGTTTGCGAATTGTATTGCTCTTGTTTGTAGGTTGTGATGGATGGGAATTGTATGATAGGTTTCAAGGAAGGTTGTGATGTTTTCGATGAGCATATGTGTGTTTCTATAGGGATAGTTCGTCGTGATGACGACGATGTCGGGTTAAGGTTTATGTACATGAGGGGACTTGGGTATGAAAAGGTGTTAAGGGGATGATATGGACATGTTAGGATGCTAGCATGCTATGGGGCGATATGGTGTGAAGAGGTTAAGATGCCTCGGGTTATTCTTTGATAATGTGTTGGGCTTAATGCGTGGTTATCATGGTTGTATCGTCGTGTTGACGAAGTCCTGAAGTTTATGTTTAGCAGGTTATATGGTTATGTTTAGTTACGGTAGGGCCGCGCGTGATGGTTATGGATGAGATTGGGATGTCACGGGTTGAATTTTCATGGATGGTTGTGACTGTGCTTATTTATGTATGTTATGCGTGATTATGCGTCTTATACGTCATATGCACAGTTTGTATTTAATTATGAGATTTGTGTAAAGAAACATAAGATCATTGATAACAAACATTATGGGATACTAAGGTTTTGTTCATCGAGGAATCGGGATAAATAAACTTGTTGATATACAAGTGAGAACATGAATAATTGTTTAACATCATGGTTGTAACACATGGTTAGGCTGACGTGGCTTAAACGTATATGTTATATGCTTGGAGTTTGTTTTTCTAGAGTTTATGTCAAGACATGATTGAAGTGCTAAATGTGTTATGTGTGATTACTGAACATGCTTTCTATGTTATTTATTCTCTAAACATGTGTTATATATCATATATCATATTATGCGGAAAATCGGAATTTAAGGAACACTACAACAAACATAATAACAACTTAAAGGTAACCGAACAAGTCCGTTGTCGTCGACAAGTGTTTAAAGCGGACTGGACTGGGCTAGACGTTAAATCTAACTAGTAAGAGAACAAGTGTGGTTCTCTTAGTATGCGCAGCGACAAGAAGTCAAGGGCCAGAACATCGATAGATTAGGTGTAAGGCTGTCCTCTGTAGGGGGACCTTCAGCGTGTAAGTGAGGGTTTAGCAAACCAAAATACACGCAAGAGATATAGTGATTTTAGGCCCCGAACCCAAATCATGCATAGTATTTATGAAAAGCAGAAACACTTTCACAAAACACAACGAGTTTTCAAATGATTTCGGTGGATGATATGTGACTGAGAACTTGACTCAGATCAATATCTATATCTCAAAAGTCTCTCTTCTTCTTTTGTCCTCATTGACTTCTATCATTTATGTCGGGACACGGACTTGCGATGGTTAAGTAAAAGATTATAAAAAAGGACAAAGACGTATAAGCTATTATTATGTGTATAGTTTGATATGACGCGCACATTTTTCTGCGGCTACAAGAAAATATTTTACAGGTACTCATCGATTGCCATAGTCGGAGGACTACCCTGTAAATCGAATACATATACTTTTAGTTGTTGAGCTTTTAGATCACGGGTTATGTGTTTTATTTGCAAATCCACTACAGGGCGATGCTGAAGCGTTAGAGTGAGATTTTATGCATATAATTATTTACCTCATTGTTCAATATGTATTAAATGCTCCATAAAATAATTTGGTTGGAAATTACTTGTAGGCAATAGGACAATGTAATGTAATTGGGTTTGCATAATATCATCTGGGTTTATAATGATAATGATTTGGTAGCTTTTCTTAGCTTGTATACCTACAAACCCGTTTGGGTTGGTTGGCCTTGTCATGGACTGGGTCTATGATGACATAATGTCACGTGCCAGGCATGTCAGATTTCGAGGCCTTACAACACTTCTCATTCAAGTCTTGCTCCTGTAACAAAGAGAAGAAGAAAGGCAAAGAAAAAAAAATAGCCGTGAGCTATAGGAGCTCAATAATATATCGGCCCCTTTACCAGGAGTTATACGAGAGAAGAAAGTAATAAAAGAAAAGGGAAGTGATCACTTGGATCCTTTATTCCAGCACTCTCAAATTATCATGCCAATCTGACATTCACAATTATCATCACAAGCATATCAGTGATTCACCCTAATCACATAAGCATACTTAACACCACATAAAAACTCTCGAAACGACGCGTGCATCGACACTGCAGACAATTAAAAGATAATTAACCGTCTCATGATATTGGGTTGTTAATATTTTACAAGATATTGTGAGTTTAAAATCAGCATAAGAGGTCGATGGGATAAAGTTGAGACATTTAAATTTTTAACAGCCCGATATCTTCTCCGTAGATATCTCAACAATCTGTCTATATCTATTTCAATCCACGTGGGTTTTAAAACAAACCTGAGTGTTCAAGTTGAGAGCAGAGACAGTGAAAAGGGTAAGCGTTTCGTTTCGTCTCTGTTTCGCCTCGTCTTCGATTTGTCTTCGTCTCGTCTTCCTTCGTCCTCGACCTCGCTTGACGCCCCGATCAAGATGTTGCCGTCCCCGACCCCGAAGACCCCTTCCCGACCGCAGCCGGCGTCGCCATCGCCTTCGTCGCCCCTCGTCGAAGCTGCCGTGCCCAGACAACCCTTCCCCCGCTCTTCCCCGCTCCTCCCCGCCGCTGCCTCATGCCCCGCCGCCGCCTTATGCTTCGCCGTCGCCGTCAAGGCTTGGAATAGCCTTCGTCGCCGTCGCCAGGGCCGAAGAATAGCCTCGCCGCCACCCGCCATCCACCCCGAGCTCGCGGTCACTTGCCCAAGCCGCGCCGCCACTAGCCGGCCTCGCCCAGTCACGCCGGAGCAAGCTCTGGCCCTACGAGCCGGTTCCCGGCCACCGCCGGCGTCCTCCACCCCGGCCTGCCTGAGCCCCCTGTTAATAGGCAGCGAGATGGGGGAAAGGGGAATTAACACCTTTTCATCTTAATTCGAATATTAAATGTTACATTAGTGTATACAAAATACAATTGTACACACATGTATGCATTGTTTTGAATTAATACGAGGGTACTTATATTATTTATTTTATTGTAGGTATGGACGTTACGCAGGAGCAAGATTAAGCTTCGGAATTATTGGAAGAATTTTCTGATTTTATAAAAATGACAAGGTAACACACATCGTTACCTTATATTCTATAAATGTGCGTGAATGATTTAATTGTGTGAATGCCTAGATTATAAGTTTAAATCAAAATAAAATCTGGGTGTTTGTATGACTATTTGTCTACCCGATATTTAATATTCTCTTGCATGTTGTTAAATAATTTACGTGATAAAATACGTGTTTGATCATTATTAAATGATTCACATGATACAATGGTAACGATGCAAAATGTAGAATATTTATAGATTGCTATAAATATTTTTATACATGTCCTGTTCCTGTGGGTGACCCCTGTGTGCTAATGATTTTATATTGTAACGAAATAAAGTTATGAAATGTTACAAAATTTCTTGGATTGAATAACATATGGGGAAATAACTTTTAGGTGACCCTGAATAGAATTAACTACGGCTTAATTCGAATAATGAAACGCCATGGTAATCGCCTGCTATACATGGAACTAATAATTTAATTTCATGTTACATGCCTGAGAAACCTTAATCTTGATCATAACGCAATTTCTTGAAATTATCAATGACTGTGAGAGTTACGGTTACATGATTAGCTAGGAAGGGTCTGATTAACCCTTTAGCATGCACGCAACGGCATTGAGTGTTGGCCGTATTTGGTTAAAATTAACCATCCTGGGTCAACTGCAGTGACCATAACGCCTGTTTAATTGTTCCTAGTACGACCATACTAGGTAACTATATTAAATCTCTGTGGTAACTCCTCACATATCATCAACTTCTAAAAGCCACGAGGATTAACACGATATGACATGTAATGCGAGAAATAAGATTTAACCTGATCAACTTAAAGTGTTGTTATTATTACTAATATCCTACATAAGTATTTATATTCTCCTGTATGGTATATGATTGCTCGGTGTTGTTTGCATTGCATCCTGTTTGTGCATGGAAAACACATGATATAATAAGCATGTCCGACCACTGAAATGGACATGTACCCTGTGTTACTGGGCTTCCAAGCTCACGGTTACGTGTTTGTTTCAGGTATTAAATGATCGTGAAATGGATCGTCATACAGCAATGTTGATTAAATTTGGGATACAGAAACGTTTCCTTTATATTTCTGGATATTTGATTTTCGTGTAACAAAGGACAATGTAAGTTTGACATTTCTTGATAGTTCATATGTTTCTGATACTTAAACCCGTTGTAATCTTGTCGCCTTGCTTCGAATGAACTTTGGAGCGGCGATAACGCCACGTGTCAAGCAGGTATTGGACAAGAAATCTTGGGACGTTACAGAATGGTATTAGAGCGTGGGTTTAAGAAAGAAACATGGGATAATAACGTGAAAATAATCCAAGCTAGGGATTATGGGAAACCTTAGGTGGTTAAGACTATCCACGTGTGAGCAAAATACGATCATGTACATGTTAAGGTATGAGTGGGTGTTTTGGGTATTATGTTCTTTGACATAATCTTGCGTGGCATGTTATACCTTATGGCTTAGTGATTCTGGTGCTTGACATAAGAACAAAATTTTGCAGGTCAGGGAAGCGAACGTCTAGCATAATACCAGTAAAACCTGTATGGTAGAGGATTCCGTGTTTTCTTCCTTGGAATGACTTATATCGGCACCTAGAAAGGACGTTAAGGATTATTAAGCCTCTAAAGAAGATTTATGTCCCATTAAGGCATCCGATATATCAGGCAGCGATCGTTTTACATACCTTACCACGTTAGGGGAGATTCTCAGCACTTCAAGTTAAGTATGACGACCTGCTCGTGGATGAAGAACCAAATAAGGAAGAATATTTCGTGAACTGAAAATGAAAAATTAATGGAAGGACGATATGTCAAGAGATTTGGAGCCATGACCTAAACCAGCAGTGGGGACACCCTAATTATGAGAAGAATTACAGAAAAAATCTACAAGAAGAGAGGCTTGCTGGGAGACAAATTTAAATGATTGTTCTAGTACCATGACTTAGGGTTGTAATAAGTTAGTATAAGTGACGCTC